>JABUQX010064707.1:0-15000 GCA_015478945.1 Trachelipus rathkii
AGAGAGAGGTCTCATGAGTGTTTTTGTTTGTATTGGGTTAGTTTTTTCTTTTTTTTTTTTGGTTTGTGTTTTTTTTTTTTTTTGTATCCTGATTAATTTTTTAGGTTTGAAAAACGTCAGTAGTCACAAAGACAGATTGTTAATTTCCCACCCTAGAGCTTCATGGGACCGGCGAGAGACCCTCTACTGTATGGGGTAAATTGTCGATCAATGGTAAAAGGGTTCATGCCCTTCGGCTCCAGTGGCGTACTCACGAACCAAAATGCCCATTTACAAAACTCCTCCGCCATTCTCCTCCTTATCATGCAGCCTTTATCTCGCCTCTGCCTAAACTCACATTTTTTACTCTCCTATCAAGACATTCGTTTTCACGCCGGACTCAATCCACTTTCTCTCGATCTCCCAGCGGTCGGTTTCCAACCACTCTCTCAGCTATAATCATCCGCTTACCAACCGAACTATCAATTCAATTAGTGCCTTGTCCCACATAGACCAATGAGGAATAGTACCACAACTCGAAGATACTTTTCATTTATATTTTCAATCATTTACCCCCTTTCTTCACTGACCACCACACACAAGATGACTCTGTAAGAATGTAAGTAGTACAAATGTACGAGTATTTATTAAATTCTTCTACTCGACACACGAAGTCTAGAAAGCATGCCGTCCTAACATATAGTAATTATATACTATTAATATATTACGTACGGGTAGATATGGTCTATACCTACTCACCCTATATTATAATATATCGTTTAATGTAACTATAAGTGATATCGGTTTATATAGCATATTCTGGGGGTAGTGCAGTAGGGCTAAGCTCACTCAGATTACTAGACTGGGTACCTAACTAGTCCAGTATGCGTATGATTGATGAAGTGTATATCACTATATATAATCATAACTATTAATGCATCGGGGTGGTAGTAATCGGGGTTATAAATATATATATATATATGTTGTGTAAGACAAATCGGGTATAATGCCCACTTGGGAGGGGTTAGATCAATATTTTGGCTCAGGGATGCGGTAGGCGGACATTTTTTCTGCCCCCTCCTAAAAAAGGGGACAAAGAATTTTCAGCCGATTTTGGACTATAATAAACAGCCCTGAAATATGGTAGCTTTTTTTGCACCTCTAATTAAGACGCGTTGGTTTTCCCGGGTGTTTTTCTAATGACTATAGTTCATTTCTTTAGAATTTTAAATTGTTTTCAAAATTCTCAATGTTTGTTTGTTATTGGACTGTTTTCATGTCAAGGGCAGACATATTTCAGCCAGAGGTATTTATGTTTCTCGCCGAATCATCAAGAAAGTGAAAATGCATATGATGGATCTGTCCAGGTCTACCTCAATATCCATGAACATTTTCGCATTTTTTTGAGTTCTTTGTGCATAGAGAGTATGTTATTTTCCAAACCCGATTTTTTTCTTTGGATTTTCAATAATAGTGAAAAATTGATATATTTTTTTTTCTACTCGTCCGATTAATTAAAACTGAAATTTTCAGGGCAGATTGCCATTTTTGCTGTAAATTATTATTGCATACATTTTTAAACTTCTCGATGAATTTTCTTTGTATATGCAGAGTAGGTTTGGTTTATTTGGTTCTGTTTGTTTTTTTGAGAAGTTTTTTTTAAAACTTTTTCTTCAGATTGAGTATAGCAAAAAATTCATTTATCTATAGTGTGTGTGTTATAAAAAGATGCATCTTGGCCCGATTATCTTGTATAACATAGGTCTCTGTAAAATTTGACTGTTTGATCCGGTATACAGTATTGTGAAAAAAGAATTGTAGAATTGAATTTTGTGCTACTTTTGCAAATAAAAAAAAAAATGGGTTTGGAAAATTGGACAACGCTTGAGCACAAAACTAAAAGAATTTTGCTTTCATAACTTGTTCTATGTGCATATTGTTTAGGTAAGTGGATTTTTCCGTTTTCTAAACGTCATTGGTCAACATATTTTCACTTTCGCATTTAATTAATATTCAAATATTTTTTATACTTTCTTTTAATTATAACATTAGATTTTTAGTAAAATATTTTGGAATAATTTCTGAAAGATGACTTGTCATTAAGGATAACACCTAATAGCTGGTCAAGTAAAAATTTAAGCTACTATTTTTTTTGGTGTTTATTAATAGGTCAAATAGGGTCGAGGCTTATTTAGAAAATTCCGCATATCTTTATGTCCAATTTTCTAGGGGGGGTGGGAAATAAGGCTACGCTCGTAGCTAAAATATTTGAATCTACCCTTCTTACATTGTAAGGTCCTTTTTAATAGGTTTTTTTATTGCTTGTTTTTTTTTTACATAGAATAAAAAATTTTTGATTTGATTTGTTATCTGTGGGAATTAGTGTGGATCAATTACCAGGTTAATCACGAGATTTTTTAATTTAAGTCTAATTGCCCGATACTGCCAATATCATTTTATATAGCCAAAGAGTACGCCATGTAAGTGATACACTTTCATTTTTTAGTTATATTTTTTTATTCTTAGTATTATTTTATTTACATTGAAGTAAATGAGTGAGTAAATATATATATAGTTGGAGATATTATATTATATATATATTTATATACTTATATTATTATATATTATATATATTACTAAGTTATATATTATATTTATATTATTAATGGGACTATGTTATATATTATATCATAATATATTTTTTATATTTATGTTATTAATTTATATTATATATAATATATATTTATATATATATTATATATATATATTATTATATTATTTTTATATTTTATTATATATATTATATTTATATATATTTTTATTATTTATATTATTATTTTATATTTGTTATATTATATTTATTATATATATATAAATTTTGATATATATATATTATATAATTTATATATATATATATTCTACTATTATTATTTATATATTTCTTTTCTTTTCTTTTCTTTCTTCAATTATTTGCTTTTTCTTCCCAAGATTGGGGGTAAGTGCGTACAAGCATCGGAAAGAAAAGCAGTAGAGAGAACATAACGTCGAAAAGAAAGCCCACCTTACCTTTTGCCCCCGTCTTGTAACCATTATATTTAGTGGGAGAGCTCGTCTATCAGACTTTAGTAAATCCACGCCTAGAGCATCATGGGACCTTTTGCGACGAACCCTCACTTATGGTAAATCGTCAATGTAAGGGTTCATCCCTGCCCATACAAGACTCACAACCTATGCCCCCATACAAAACCCCTGCCATTCTCTCCTATCATGCCATTTTATTTCTTCTTGCCTCTGCATAACTCACATTTTTCTCCTTCAGACATTTCGTTCACCGACTCAATCATTTTTCTTTTCTCTCGTTCTCTTATCTCTTACGGTCGTCCCAACTAACTCACCAACTATCATACCGCTTAACCTACCGACTTATACACTTCATCCCTTTCCACATGTACCAATATCATTCCTCAACATTTACTTTTTTCATTTATTTCTCAACTTACCTCCTTTCTTCACAACCTTAACACCTTACTTTTTTAAATACGTTCATTCACTCTCTTTATCTAATTCTTCTCACACCTAGTTCGCCCCTTAAGATTGTCCATCGAACACATTGAACTTTTGATCTATACTTCTTATTACCATGACCATAAGTTCTCACTACCATACCAATAACACAGGTATAGACCACATATTCCCTCATGTAAGACTCTACTAGCAACACTCAAACTTAGTCCTTTGCATTCACTCAACTGAATTTAATGCACCAGTCCAACCTTCCTGCCTATTTTCACCTGAACTTTCTACCTACACTTCTTGTCATTTCGTTCCGTTCCCTTACTCATTATCAACATGATACCTCTAAATAATTTATAACTCAGACACTTTTGTTCTAGCTGACTCACCATGCTATTTACATAACACTTCACACTGAGGAGTGTTCCTCACCATCAACCCATAACCTTACTGCTTAATCCACTGTTTAACTTTTCAAGCGCCCTTCCTTTATGCACATCCTTTTTGCTGGTCCAATCTCTCTACCAATCCTCTCATAACCTTTCTCTGATCAAGATCGCTACCAGAACTCCTCGATCTCCGCACTATTATATTGGTTTATTGTGCTATTCCCTCTCGATCACTCATTTCTCCATTTGCTCCAGGCGTCAATTCGTACACTATCTTTCCTGCCATCTCCTTCACCTTTTCTGAATTCTTGTCTATAATTTCCCTATCCATATACAAATGAATAACCAAGGAGCGGCGACAACACATTACCCTGTCTTACTCCGCTAGGTTAATTTTTGTTCCTGAATGGGTTATCTAATTTACGGCATTGACGACATTTATTTCTTACCATTCACTGGCTTCACTATTCTGTCCAATACGGATACTTGGTTTGATGTCCATTCAGAGTAACCTACCACCTATACACCATTATATTCACTTGAGTCACGCTGCTCATAATGTATTCGTTACTTTTCCCTATTTTTAATATCGTCTTATCATTACGCCTGTGCAAATCCATAAACGCTAAATTACAATTTTATTCCTTATTTCCTCAAATTCTTCATCATTATTGTTTTCAAATTTAAAAGTTTGATCCACACATCCTCATACACTCCTACATCTAGCCGCACCTTGTTCTTCACCAAATCAGTCCTTCACTCACTCGTCGCACTCTTTCGACAAAATACCAGCATATTACCTTCCCTACAACACACTCAGTAAACTTATCCCCCTATAATTTCTATTCCCCTCATTCTCCTTACCTTATATAAGGTCTATTACCGCTCTCCTCCATCCCTTGGAACTATACCCTCATAAACGCTTTAATTTCACAACTCCCAAATCCAATAAATCAACATCTCGCCTCCGTTCTGATCATTTCCCCAGTAATTCATCTATACCTGCAGATTTACCATTCTTCAACTTTTTCCTCACAATGCTCTTACCTTCCTTACTGAATAATTATACAAACCCAAAGTTCCTATTCTTCTTGCACCATCAAACCACATATATTATTACTTATATATATATATATATATATTATATATATATATATTATATAATATATATAATATATAATTTATATATATATATATATAATATATCATCATTATCACCACCACGCCTGACCAAGACGGAAGTAAGGTGCGTAGCCATGCATCTGGAAACAAAAGTAGAGAAAGAAAATGAACTAGTGCTCAAATAAAATAGCCCA
Source organism: Trachelipus rathkii (assembly GCA_015478945.1). Classification (NCBI taxonomy): domain Eukaryota; kingdom Metazoa; phylum Arthropoda; class Malacostraca; order Isopoda; family Trachelipodidae; genus Trachelipus; species Trachelipus rathkii. The sequence continues at coordinate 5,198 of JABUQX010064707.1, forward strand.
GGTTTACGCCCCCTTTTATATACTTTTTGTGAGGACTCGTCACAGTCAGAATAATCCACCTATGACTTCAACCGACCGCCACGGAAACCTCAATATGGCATCTCCGTCATGTAGGTTTATCCCTTGGCCCAGGTGGGCCACAACCATATCCCCTCATAAAAACCCTGTTCACCTATATTTCTATTTTCACCTTTCGCCTTCTGCCAAACTCAACATTCTCTCTCCAGGGCATTTCTTTAATTGAACTCAGTCCCTTTTTCTTCAAAGTGCTCCCAGCAGAACCAGAGCCGACTAATCATCCATCCTTTCTATAACCTTACTACCAATACCAATCTATAGTATACCTACCTTCATTTAATTATCTTGTTTACATCCCTTTCTTCCACTACACAACTCTCTAATACGCTTCATTCTCATTTTATTAATGTCTTTCGGCACCTAACACGGCCCTCTAAGATTGTCCCTCGTGAAGCACATTGTAACCTTGAGTTCTATACCTCTTATTTTCAAGACGCACTGTTTCAACTAGTATATATTAACACAGGTAGCAACATACCCTCAATGCAAAACCCTAGCGCACTCCAGACTTCGTCCCTTTACATCCACCATAGAATTATATGCCACCAGCCCACTTTTCCTATAATTCACAAACTTTCCCTACTACACTGCATCCATCCTTCCCTTTTCATTCAACATATACTCCTGTTTCCAGTTGGTAACATAACTTCACACTTGTGCGGATTGCCCTCAACTCTCTGCCATAACTATAACTCTTATCTACAATTTCTTTCAAAAAACCAACTCTAAAAGCACCCTGCCATAACCCTCTACCAATCCTCTCAAACTATCTTCAGATTTTCTGCATAAAACCAAATCATCGCATATAAAGCAGGGTACCCTCCACTACTCTTCCATTCTCTGCAGCCATGTCTAAACCACCTTACCTCTGTGCTCTACTTTTATATTCTTCATACACCCTGATCCATATATAAAAATTGAATAATCAAGGAGACATAACACATCCCTGTCTCACTCCTGCAATATGATAATACCAATCACTTTCAACTCCAATTTATTTCTTACATACGCTTCACTAACGTCATACATACATACTTTTGATTTCCATTCAGAAGCCTACCTCCAAACCCATATATCCCTAACACCCGCCATAGCTCCCTTTTATCGCTATCCACAGCGGCCTGTTGCAAATCAAATAAAACCTAAATACAATTTATTATTCTCAATTTTCTCAATCATTTTTTTCAACACATAAAATTTATACATTGATCTACAACTTCAAAAAAAAAAGCCAAACCTAAACACTTGTTTTTCAACACAATCAGTCCCTCAGTCCACTCGACGCACTTTTCGGCCAAAATAAACCCAGCATATGTCTTCTCTACAACCCTCAATAAGCTTATTTCCCTATTATTCCTACAGTTCCCCTTACTCCTTACCCTTTATAAGGGACTATTACTGCTTGCTCCAAATTCTTCTACAATCCATTCAACTATACGCGTTTGTTACACAACTTCCAAATCCAATCAATTACCATCTCGCCTCTGTTCTTGATCATTTCACCAGTAATTCTTATCTATAACCTGCAGATTTACCATTCTTTCAACTTTCTCCACTCTCCATACAGCTTTTCGCTTACTAATTACCTCAATCCCAAAATACCTATTCCTTCATGCACCATCATCAATTCCATACACATTCACTATCACCTCTTCATTATTGCCTATGTTATGCAGATGTTCAAAGTGTTCCCTTCACACACTCCTGACATTCCATTTTTTCAGTTACTATTCGTTATCTAAGCAGACTTCCCTTATTCTCCTTCTTAACCTTTCCCGCTTCCTATTCCTTTGCAAGCCCCCATTCATCCTCCTTCCAAACTGTTCATATTTATCTCATTTTTCCTCCTGTGTTTTCATCTTTTAAGTCTTCCTTTTTTCTTCTTTATAATTCCAAACACCTTTCTTTTGAGACCTCATCATTGGTTTTTAGTGCATTCAATCATGCTTCTTTTTTACTTTTAACCGCTTGCATCACCTCTTCATTCCAAGACTCGCTGTTAATTAATACTCTTAGTTCCTACCTTAGCACCTCCACATTCTTCTCTTGCACTACTAACAAACTCTTCCTTTGTTTGCGTCCAGATTTGTTCAGTTTCAACTTGTTCACATTCAGCTGATTTATTTGCAAGCGCTCTTAAATACTTATCCTTATTACCTAGTTCACTTAACTCTTCACGTTTAATTCTTCCCACTTCCTTCCTTATCACCTTCCTCTCTATCCAAGCCCCCACTAAATTAATCTTGCATAAAACATCTTAATTCGATAAGCCAATCCCCCAACCCCCTCATTGATTTAACATCCAACACATAACTTCAACATTTCCATCTTCACCAACACAAGATCAATCATACTTTTCACTTCATTTGCGGCCTTGATTTCTGCTTCGGTCCCGGCCCCAAGCCCCCTAAAATTTCGGAACCTATCTCTATGGAACCACGAACTAAACCCATGTAATTTAAAACAATAAAACGATGTAACAAAGACTTTAAATAAAGAGAGCTAAGATTAAAAATAAACAACCAAGCTTTCGACCACTACACCTGGAGGTCTTTATTCAAGGAATTGTAAACTATAAAAAAAGGAATAAATTCTAAAATGAACACTCGACAGCTTTAGTGACTCGACCAAACTTAGGGAGATCTTTGTAAATTTTTTATTCCATTAATAAGTTATTTACCAGGTTGTCAATTTTTATTTCTCCTGGATTTTTTGTTGAAGTTATTTGTGTTTTTTATAATAAAGGATTCAATGAATTTTCTTTTCTCAACATTTTTGCAAGATAAAATTATTTTAGCGGAATTCATATTAATCGCATGGTTAATGTTCATTCATATGGTTGGTACAAAGCCGAGTTGCGGTCTCCACACCCTAGACTATCTATATCCATGTTAGTATGTACGCTCTTTTGAAATCATCGGTCACCAAAATATTTTTCATCACAATTATTGCAAACTATACTATAAATTCCTGAATTACTTCTATCATTATTTAATTGAAATTTTGACATAAATTTCTTCATAAGAGTGTTTGGAGACTATTTAGAAACTGAATTTTGATAAAATTTTTCTTTCAATTCTGGTTCGATATGAGAGGGAAAAACCATTATTTCGTCCTGTTTAATTTTTTTTGAATGGTTTCACTTCGATGGAATAAAATTTTTTTTTGCTTTAATAAAAGCCTTTGGTTTATAGCATATTCCGGGTAATAAAATGATCTAAACATGTTATTTATAAAATTTCAATTCATTATCCAGATAACATGGGCTACATATTTTCATTGCTATAGGAAATTGGCATGTAATAATACTTATTTTTGTGCTATAAGAATGTATAGAGTACCAGTGAATATAAGCAATGGGAAACATAGGTTTCCGATATTCTGAGAGTTTTTGTTTTTTTTTGTCAATATCTTTTCACAATATTCTTTCAGCATTTTCTCTTGAATTATACCTCTGGTGTTTAAAGAAAGTTTTACTTACACACATACCTCTCTCTCCTCACAGATAATCAATCACACTTTCTCATGTTCTCATTTTCCATAGCCAATAAAGGGTAACGGCAGGCTTAGCAAACCATCCCTTTTTTGTTCACCTATCTATAACATGCCCAACACAATCAATATCTGAAGCCCTTATTCGCTCCAAAAGAAGCATCGATGCAGATTATGCCCAAAAGGATACAGTCATACTCTCAACATCACCCTCAGATGGACCATATGTCACAACCACAAATACCTTGATCTTTTCAAACTTAAGTTTAACCATTGAAAAGAAATTCTAGGACTCACACAAGCAAAATCCATCATAGCTCTGTGCCACAGGTTACTCATCGGAATCGTAACTCCTTCTCTCCCCTCTCATCCCTTTCCACACCAGCATACACACATTTCACACTACACCACACCACTCATCTTGACCGTTTCCTTTCATTTTTGTTTCAGTCACCTCTCTCTTCTCCTCATCATTTATTCCTCTGACATTCCATGTACCCATACGATTTATACATTTTCGCTCGAAAGATATAAAGGCATACGGCGTATCACGAACCTTCTCCGAGGCAAATGGCATAAGCCATTCTGGCAAGAGCATGTGGTAGTAGGCAGCCAACCCAACTACCACTGTCCCTTTAGTCGCCTTCTACGACACGCAGAACATGCGCAGTGGGCAACTCATGTCTGTAGGGTGTTTTCTGGAATATATATATATTATATATATTATAATATATATATATATATAATATAATATATATATATATATATTATATATATATATAATATATATTAAAAGACATTTATAAGTTGGTTGACTCCGTTAATATTAGGTAGTAATTTGGGTTAAGTTTGGTTAGGTTAGTTTTAGGTTATTTACCCAAAATTTAATGTATTTACCTAAAATTATTAAATAACGATACTTAATTATGATTTTTTTCCTCCTGGACGTCAACTCCACTTATAAAATAGCATATATATTATATATATATATATATTTAATTATATTATATATATATATATATAATATATATCTATATAGTATATATATATATATCATATATTTATATATATATAATTATATATTAATTAAATTATTTTATATATATAGATATATATATATATAATATATAAATCTTATATATATATAATATATATAATATATATATATATATATATATATATATATATATATATATATATATAATTTTAACCATGTTACCATAACTATAAGCCTTGAAATGGAACAATACTTTTCTAACCTTCTGCCTCTCTTTTTTTTTCTAGTAATGCCCCAGGTATATTTAGGGCACCAGAGTTCAGTAAACTTGTTGATTTCGTAGATGCTTTTTCACTAATGACTTATGATTACTCAAGCTTACAAAACCCAGGTGAGACAAATTGGAAATTAAGTATTAAGTAAGAGCAAGGTGATGGTGGTAGTAAGAGCAAGGTGGTGGTGGTAGGTGAGGAGAGTGTGAAATCATGTTGGTTGGTAGAAAGTTGGAACTAGTATCTGAGTTTAAATATTTAGGCTATATGTTTAAAAGAGAACGGATGATGCAATGAAACTATGGTGTGGAATAAGAGGTATAGATTTTTTAGGTGTGAAAAGAATTGATAAAATAAGGAATGATCTTTTTAGGGAGTTGTGTGGTGTAAATAAGAGTGTATTAAGATGGTTTCGTCATTTGGAAAGGATGGATGAAAGTCGGTTGTATAGAGGTGTGTGTGTGTGTGTGTGTTGGGAATTGACAGGTTGGGAAACCAAAGAAAAAGTGGATGGAGTCAGTAAAAGAGCATCTGAAGGAAAGGAATATAAATTTGGCAGAAGAATGGTTGATAATAGGAGTAAATACCCAGTTTTAAGTAGGGGTATGGTTGTGGGCCTGGCACATATGAACCCTGGCATTAACGAGATACCACAGTGGGGGTCTGTCTCGGCGTTGTAAAGCTCTAGGGTGGATTTTGGCTACGACGGGCTTGCGCTTAAGGGTAAATGAGAGAATAAACGACTATATTGAAATGGTTTGGTCATATGGAAAGAATGGATGATAGTCGGTTGGTTAAGCGGATGTATAGTGGCGAGTGTGCTGTGAGACCAAAGAAGAAAAAGTAGTAGAGTGAGTCAGTAAAGGAATGTGAGTTTGAGGCAGAGTTGAGAAGAAATTTGCATAATGGGAGTGAATGGCTGGCCCAGGAGATGAATCCCCACATGGATGAGATACCATCGTGAGAGCTCGTCAAAGTCTTGTGAAGTCCTAGGGTGCTATTTTTTTTTGTGACTGCGACGAGCTCTCACTTAAGGGGATGGTAGTGGGGAGGTGAGCTTTCCTTTCGACTTACTTCATGCACTTCTATCTAACTATCCAGTTTTACGTGCATGTTACCTTCCCTACCCCATATCTAGTGGGAAGAAAAGGGAGGATAAAAAACTATATTATATATATATATATATATATATATATATATATATATATATATATATTATATATATATATATATTATATATATATATAAAAATATATAAAATTATATATATATATATATTATATATATTATAGGTCCTAATAGCCCAATAAAATGGATTAAATCATGTGTTGAACATTTTGTTCCTGATCAGTCATCTCTTCAAAGGAGAAAGGTTAGTTCATTTTAATAAATAACTACACGTACTCTTTACGTGGCGGAACTGATTATTATATAATATATATATATATATATATATAATATTATATAATATATATTATATATATATATGATATATATATAATATATATATTTATATATAATATATATATATATATATATATATATATATATATAATATAATATATATATATATATATATATATATATATAGTTGGTTGTGATTTTTTTTTTTACTGCTGTTTACTTTATTTATTTATTATACCTTAGATATTAGTTGGTCTTAATTTATATGGATTGGATCATAGTGTCACAGGAGGGTCTCATATAATTGGTAAACAGTATTTGGAAACCGTTGAAAGTTATAAGCCAAAATACAATTACGACGAAGATTCTGCTGAACACTACCTCGAATACCAGTAAGGACCATTAAATTTTTAATATACTTAACATCGTTCTAAATTTCAAAATTATTATTTTTATTAGAATTTGGTTGAAAGTTTTTAATACGTAGGTATAATGGAAAAGTAATAAACCTTGTTTATAAAGTAATTCAAAGTTCATTAGTGTTTATTAACTATTGTATAAAGCATTTTGAATTGATCAGATTGTTGAAATTTTATTAGTAAATCAAAAAGTTCCTTTATTCTTAATTACAAACTAGAATTTAATTTTAATAAAATAATCGCAGGTCTCCTAGAGGTCGTCATACAGTATTTTATCCAACTCTTTACTCAATTCATCTAAGAACGAAACTAGCAGAAGAATTAGGAACTGGTTTATCTTTATGGGAACTCGGACAAGGTCTAGATTATTTTTATGATCTAATTTAGAAAAATATATATATATATTTTATATTTTTATTTATTTTGTTACTTAAAAAACAAGAATTTGTTTTGAATTTATTTTCCTGAAACACCAAAGAATTCTTCAAACATATAGCCAGATTCGTGTTCCTCTAAATATCGAAACAAGTCCCCCATGTCAACATGAAATCCACTTCCTTTAATACGAATATTGGAATCTGGTCCTAATTCTCGGAACTTTTCGAATCTTCTGAAAGTTTGAATATCTTCATGAAGATTTATTTTGTTTTCTTCATGTTTTTTGCATAGAATCTTTTGCCAATTCCAAGATCGTACCTGAAAGAATGATAAAGGCCATCACAATTCTGAAAAAAGATTCTCATTTTGAAACTAGTCCCTTACAATGATCATTTTCTCCAAGGTTTGAAATAAAAATCACACACGTGACTACTGTACTTTTCTTTTAGAAGAGTACAGCAGTTTAGAAAAATTTAGTACTATACAAATTAGTTATAAGAAACACAAATGAAAAGGTTATGGCAAATTTTTTTTAATGCTTTTGATAAGTACACGCGTGAGTTTGAGACATGATATTTTTTGTAGCCGTGATTATTGTTCGTTTGTTATATTTTGTGAATTATGGAATAAATATTTCTTACAATGTGGTTATTAAGTTTTTAACCTATCTATTTGGTAGTTACACACATTTTATGGTATTTTTTTAATATGATTTCTGCATCAATATATATAGTACAATATAAAATGAAATCGCATCTATCATTACATATTTAGCATATATTCTTTACTTTCAAACCTATAAAATTACATTGTTATTGTACATTCCCTCTCAATTTTCCAGATGTTTTTTGTTTTTTTTTGGGGGGGACATTTTATTTTATACTTGAAACTTTTACACTAAACTATATTTGCAATTAGAACCCAATGAGTAAAGATTTATTAAAAAACTTTTGGATAATAAACCGTAATGAACAATACTTTCGCCTGTCTACTCATTAAATACTTACAGTGTGCCACCAAGAGTTGACATTTTTTAATAATCCTTCGACACAGATTATTCCAGGCTTTCCTGGTAAACAAAATCCAGTTAACTGATATTCATCTGATAAATCTCTGATATCTTTTCTTTTCACCTAAGGAAAGAAAAGTTTAGGTATAAGTCTGGACTAGTCTATTTAAAGAAACAATTATATAATTTTTTACACAGTCAATGCTACTAGCCTTACTATATATATGATGAGAGTATATCCACATTCTACAAAAAGGTTCTTCAATATCATGGGGCTGAGCTTTAACTACTGATGATAATGATTTATTAGCATCTCTCATCAAGAACTCATCTGAGTGTTCCTGAAGCCAAGAAATTATGGAACCAATTACCAAATCCCCATTTTCTAGGGATTCGAGAAACCTATAAAAATAATATATTTCCTGTAAATTTAAAACTACGTTGTCAGTATTGCTTTTGTAAAAAAAATATGATGGAACAAGCTTTATAGATAAAGACATGCATCTTTTTGACTTTTTAAACTTACAAATTCAGCTCTGCATTCAGTTCTAATTGCACTTGTCTTGATAACTCGTTAGATCTTACATATATGTCTGGTAGTTCATATGGGTACAAAACTGGTAATGCGACATGCAAAGTTACCTTTCCCTGTGGACAATGAAATAAAAAAACTTGTTAAATATAAATCATACTCAATTAGAAGGGTGTAGATGTTGGGGTTTTACCACAAAAGAAAATTGATATTCATTAGAAAATTAAAATAATAACAGTAAAACCATTTTTTTAAGATCCCGAACTAGTTAAATATTTATATACAGGCTTTCTATCATTAATATATAAAAATCATACTACAAAATACTCTTATCCATATAAAATTTTTGTGACATATTTACCTCAAGTGTCTAAGATTAAAAGAAAAATCATTACAAAAGCTAAAAACTTTTAATTTATTTTAGAATTTAAATAAAAAGACAAAAGACCTTTTCATTTATGAGATTTATGAAATATTCCAGGCTGGGAAGATTAACATTTTGATTTATTATGAAGAAATCCAAGGCCTTTATATCTTCTTCATCACAATGACAAATTCTGAAGGATCAGGAAACAAATAGACTGAAATAATATTTGAACAAAATATAAATATATTTAGCATACAATTCTTATACTTTTGCAAAATATAGAAAAAAGTATTAGTTTTTTTAAAATATATATAATATACTCAAGCGCATTAGTTTATTTAAGATCTATATTCATTATAAATTAATTTATTTTAAAAAAAAAATCCTTCTTTAAACATGCTTTATCTCCTTCTCAGAGGGTAACACAGGGGGACTACAGGAAAAACGAACTTAAAGGCTGGCTATCCCAAACCAGCGCCCCAACGTGTTCGCCAGACGAAGTTTTAATTCTTGCCCCCAGGAAGATAAAACTCCAGAAATGTTACGCGGAGGATTGAACAGCGTCCTCTCGCCATGAGGGTCAGCGAGTCAACCTCCTTAGCCACAAAGTTTCTTAAATTTTTTTTATATATATATAGTATTATATATATATATATATATATATATATATATATATATATATATATTAATATAATAATATATAATATATATATATATATTAATATATAATATATATCATACTATTGCTCCTGGGCTCCAGCATATTTGGAGGGTCCATGTCAATTTCCTAAGATCCTGGCAGCCTCCATGGGCAGAGCCCATGGTCTCTTAGGAAGGAGATCTGATATTGTATTC
>JABUQX010064707.1:20000-30000 GCA_015478945.1 Trachelipus rathkii
TCCCACACATCCTCTTACCACTTCTAAACGCAACCTTATTCTTCCCCAAATTAGTTCTTCACTCATTCGACGCACTCTTCAAAATATCAACATATATCTTCCCTACAACACTCAATAATAATCTCTTCTATAATACTTACAGTACCCTTTCCCTATACCCTTATATAAAGGTAACTGTACTGCTCTCCTCAATCCCTCGGAACTATACCCTCCATAAATCCTTTGTTATGCAACTTCCAAATCCAATGAATCACAATCTCGGCCTATATATATATATATATATATTATATATATAATATATATATATTTCATATATATATATATATATATATTCTATATATATATATATTATATATATATATATATATATATATATTATTTATATATATATATATATATATATATATATATATTTATATATTATATATATATATATATATTTTATATATATATATTATATATAATAATATCTATAATATATATATATATATATATATATATATGACTATATAATATGGTTTTGTGGAGGTGATTCTGAAGAGAGTTTGAGAGGATTGTAGAGAGATTTTGGAGGGTGGGTAAAAGGATGGGTTTGAAAGTAACGTAGATAAAAGTAAGGTTTATGGGTATGAGTGAGGACAGTCCTCGGTGTGAGTTATGTTAGATGGTGAGTGGAACATGTGTCTGAGTTAAATATTTAGGATATATATATGTAGTATAGGATATATATATGTAGTAGGTAAGTTGTGAATTGCAGGAAGGAGGCTGGTGCAATTAAATCCTTGGTGGATGTAAAGAGACTAAGTCTTGAGTGCGCTAGGGTCTTGCATGATGGTAAGTTGTTACCTGTGTTAATGTATAGTAGTAAGACTATGGTCTGGGATAAGAGGTATAGATCTAAAGTACAATGTGTTCAGATGGACAATCTTAGGGGCGTGTTAGGTGTGAGAAGAATTGATAAATGAGGAATGAACGTATTACAGAGTTGTATGGTATGAAAAAAGGGATAAATGAAAGAATAAATGAAGGTACGTTTAGATCAGGGGTGGCCAACCCGTGGCGCATGCGCCAAACGTGGCGCATTGGATGATTATAAGTGGCGCATTGCTACGAGCTACTTTTTGGGAGATTTTATATTTTAACTGGGCTACGTCAGCCTATTTCTTACGAATTTATTTAATGAAAACTAAAAATTCATTTTATTTCCAGAAATTTGTTAAATCTGGCAAGATATAAAGAAGTATGTAACAAATATCGCAATGTTATTGTTATTTATAGCAAGTCCATCAGGAAAACCGTTTTGCATTGTTTGTGAAAGTACTCTTTCACATAATAGAAGACATGATTTTAATAGATACTATAAAACACAGCATCAGACTAACATAGAAGAAAAAATGAAGCTTGTTCTTGCGTCTGAGTCACGAAAAGAATATGTGACTAAGAAAAAGGAAGAAATCAGAAGACAAAATATATTTGCTAAAGTAGGTTGTGAAGACTTGGCGATGACAGAAGCGTCATATGAAATTGCTTTAGCATTGGCGAAAAAAAAAGAAACCTTTTTCTGGCGGGGAAGAAATTGTTAAGCCTTGTCTCCAAATATTTGAACGACATCTTGGTAATAAAGGTATTGAAAGGAAAGCAGACGAAAGTGCTATATCAAGGCAGACAGTTACGAGACGTATCGAGGAACTCTCTCAGGATGTATTTCAGCAACTGGAAGACCTTGTCCATTCTTGTACTTTCTTTTCTCTAGCTTTTGATGAATCAACGGACATATGTGATGTTGCCCAGTTAAGCATTTTTATAAGAGGAATTGATGATAATTTTAATGTCTTTGAAGAACTTGCCAGTCTGGAGTCATTGCATGGTAAAACAAGAGGATCAGACATATTTGAAAAAGTAAAATCATGCCTAGAAAATCTAAAATTAGATTATAGCAAACTCATTAGTGTGTGTCCTGACGGAGCGCCGTCAATGATAGGTAAAGTCAATGGCAATTTTTAAATCATCCTGTACTAAAATATCACTGCATTATACACCAAGAGGCACTGTGTGGAAAAACTTTAAATATGCAGCATGTTATGCTACCGGTTGTTAAATGTGTGAATAAAATTAGAGCAAGAGCATTAAACAGACGAGAATTCAGAAAATACTGTGAATTTGAATACTGTGATTTGGAATATGGTGAACTTGTCCTTCATTGAGAGGTGCGCTGGCTTTCTAAAGGACAGGTTCTGAGTAGATTTTGGTAATTGAAAAATGCTGTTTCTAATTTTTAGACAGGAAAATGAGCTACCTGATGAAAGAACCCTATTATTTGACAACAACTGGCTATTTGATTTGGCATTTTTAGTTGATGTTACTAGCCATCTCAATGATCTAAATTTAAAACTACAAGGCAAGAATAAATTATTTTCAAGTTTAGTCAATAGCATCAGTTCATTTAAAATAAAATTAAAACTGTTCATCTCTCAGTTAGAAAATGAGGATTTGAGTCAATTTCCACACCTGAAAGAGCAGAGTGAATGTGCTCTGGATAATAGCAATTTGACCAAATATATTGAAAAAATCAAGATATTGCAAGGGTCATTTGAAAGTCGTTTTCATGATTTTGCTAAAGAAGAAAACTGCATGCTCACATTTGTAAACCCATTTTCACTTAGTGAAAAAAAAAACGTAATGCAGATGCCTAGTAACATACAAATGGAACTGATTGATTGAAAAACAAATTCATTATTAAAAATGAAATTTGATGAGCTTTTTCCAGATCAAAACAATTCTGACATAATTAATTTCTGGAGTTCATTACCCTGTGAACATTTCCCGGAGCTAAGAATATTTGCAAAAAGTTATATATGTCGTTTTGAAATGACATACAGATGTGAACAAGCATTTTCATCCATGAAATTGATTAAAAGCAAATCAAGGTCGCGAATAAGTGATTCAAATTTGAAGAATTCTCTGCTGCTCTCAGTAACAAATTTAACACCAAACATTGAAAGACTAGCGGAATCCAAACAGGCTCAAAAGTCCCATTAATGGCAAGTAATGTTAATGTGTTGTAATAGATATTGTTTTACATAAAATAATTAAAATATTAAATCATTTAAAAATGTTAATTATGTCTATTATGAGTTGTATGGCGCATCTGAACTCGTCTGTGAAAAAATTGGCGCATGGTATGCAAAAGGTTGGCCACCCCTGGTTTAGATGGTTTGGTCATATGGAAAGAATGGATGATAGTCGGTTGGTTAAGCGGATGTATAGTGGTGAGTGTGTTGGAATCGACTGGCTGGGAAGACCGGAAGGAAAAAGGGTGGATTTGAGTCACAAAGAATGTCTGGAGGAAGTGGAAATGTGAGTTTGAACAGGGGCGAGAAAAAAGTGCATAATAAGAGTAAATGGCAGGGTTTTGTGAGGGTGTATGGTTGTGGCCCCACCTGGGCCAAGGGAGAACCCCACATTGGCGAGATGCCATAGTGAGGGTCCGTCGCGGTCCCGTGAAGCTCTATGGTGGATTTTCTGTGCGGCGAGTTCCCACTAATAGGTATAAAAGGGAGGTAAGGCTGGGCTTTCTTTATTTCGATTGTGTCATATTCTTCTACTACTTTTCTGTTTCTGGTACATGTTACGCACCCTTTACCCCCAGTCTTGGGGTAAAAAAGGGTTGATGATAATATATATATATTATATATTATAATATATATATTATATTATATATATATATATATATATATATATATTATATATATATATATATATATATATAATATATATATATATTATTATTATATATATATATATATATAATATTATGATTATATATATATATATATATATATATATATATATATATTATATATATATATATTTTATATATATAAATAATATATATATATACATATTAATGACATACTTTACATTCATAAATGGAAATTTATTTAGAATACATATATAAAAAATAATAATATCAATACGTAGGAAAATGATAAAAAGAAAATAAAAAATATTGGCAAGTTAAAAATGCCAAAAGTACTTGCAAGTACCAAGCACAAGTACCAAGTACAAAAGGCTCAAGTACAAGTACAAGTACACTGGTTTTAAAAACTGCAAGTACAAGTACAAGTACAAGTACTCCAAAAAATGTACTTAAGTACAAGTACAAGTACAAGTACTTGAACTTGACCAACCTGATATTATAATATATATATATATATATTAATATATATATATATATAAATAAATATATATTTATATATATATATATATAATATATATATATATATATATATATATATATATATATATATATATATATATATATATATATATATATATATATATATATATATATATATATATTATATATATATATATATATATGTATGAACCCATACCTATATATATATATATATATATATATTATTCTGAAAAAATGTTGTTTGTATATTCCATTTATAGAAATTAAAGATTCAGTTTTATTGAAGTCTGAACCTTTTGATCTGTAAATGAATCATATGAAAATTTACTTATTACAGAAAATCAAGAAAATATGTTCTAGCATGAACAAAATCAAGTTATTGCATCCAGTATATTTTTTAGAGGGAGACAGGAGACGGTGACATATTGTCATTACATCTTTAAAGAACATATGGGAGAACAATTTAGCATATAGAGTAGCAACATTGTTTATGGTTTGGTTGAAAGTAAGAGATATGAGAAAAGGAAGGAGTTAGGAATGTTTTCAGTAGAAAGATTTCTCAGAAGGGATGGGATTCAAGCTTAAAAAATTTTTCCTTCCTTGACAACCTAGAGGAAAATAAATATGGAAGAAAAAAAAAACTCGGTTTGATTTTAAGTGCCTTAAAAACTTTTTTAGAATGGTTTATATAGATTTGTGTGGTTATTATTTATTTAGCTTTTTATCCTTTAAAAGTATGAAAGTCTACTTTTAAAATATGAAAAAAAAAAAAATCACAAAAAGAAATTCTCTAACTTGGATATTTGGTAGTCGACTTACAACTTACTTTTAACCACAGATGTTCACTATTTTTAGAATTTTATAGAAACATAAAAGAATGGGATATAATTTAGGCCTATTGGTTATTGATAATTAAGGGTTCTCTTTTTGGGATTGGAACTAGAACAGTCTTGTAGCTTCATACTATCTTTTATATTATTACTCCTTATTTCAAAAATTAACTACTACACTGGAATTTTAGAAAATTAGAGATAATACAGTGCCTCATATGGTAGAGCGTCCTAGCCCTCATACCTTGATTGAAGGGTTGTACATATACGATCAGTCTCTCCTAACACAGCTCCTCAGATAAAGAATACAGAGCAGGACTTAGAAATAACTCATGGGTTCCCCTGGAATTTCATAAGGTGCTGAAGCTCTAGCTACCCCACCCACTAGCTAACTATGGCATTGTATCACTTGACCCTTTTGATCCATTAACTAAGCTCAATACCTTTGTCATTGATCATAGCTTTAAACAATTGACCAGTCGCATAAAGGGAGTTCAGATTTTATTAATTAATTTGTATTTATTTATTCATTTTCTGCTTGGAGAGACTGCATATGAAGTAAGTCAAAGTGTTTGGGGGTTCGCCACGGTTTGCTTTCAGAATCAAATTTTGTTTTGTTTTTGAGAGCGGACCTCACCAACGAGGTGCATACACAATCTAATAATATTAGATTGTGATCATATGCCGTCCCAGGAGACAAAAATACTGCCCTCAAGATATCCGAAAGCTAAAGGAAGTTAACCCACCTGCATGAGAGCCACTTGTCTGGCACTTGACTCGCAGAAACTTTTCAAAGAGAAAGATGCTACATTTGTAAGTATATGAGCCACCCACTATTAAGTGTTTGGAGTTTGGACATTGGGAAAAAAAAAAAAAAGTATATAATGGTAAATTAGTTACATGTGATTGGAAAGTGTAATATGTAATGCACAAATTTTATTAGTACGAGCAAGAAGAGCAAGAAATAATGAATCTAACTCATCTAGCATCTTCCCCAGAATCTGAATACTGGAATAGCTAACTAACACCAGATTTCCGAAATTCGTTAGAGCAAAACGTAGAAGTAGGCAAAAAGAATCCCACATTCCAGTAAATAAAACTAAAAGAATGCAAATAGAGAACAACATTCAACATTAAAAACGAAAATCATAGCAGTAAATTTACAACTTGCCTTTATTTGACAAATCTTTTTTATTTTAGTAATTTGATTTGCATTTTGAAGTATATTTAATAACTTAAAATTAGTGAAAATTGTAATCTCTTTCATAGAAATTTTTTTTTTTTTTTTTTTTTTTTTTTTTTGAGAGAGATTTTGCTCTTCGGGAAGTTCTCATAAGTAACTCTGCCTGTAGTTTGTAACACCTACTTAACTTTGTAGGGTAAATTGATTAGTTGAAGGTAAAAGAAAAATAAAGAAAGTTTGCGTGATACAGTAATGAAAAAGAAATTTACTTCATTTTACCAGAGTATTTTAGATTTATTCTAATCCTTTGAAATATGGTTATGAACACGTAAACAGGTTGAACTCGATTATGCAAGTGAATAACGTGGAAATGTTTTACTATTGAATTTTTGATAATAAATGCCAATAATAGTGTAAAAAAATTCACTAAAACATTGTGTTACAACTTAAAACTAAATATTAAATGAATGAAAAAAATAGAAGAAATATATGTGGAAGCATATAAGACTAAAAGGTTTTATATATTTGCATAATGAGCCTGTTTACCACGGGCAATATGTTATGGTATGTTCAGTAGAGTTGGGTCATAGTTTTTGTTAATAATTTAGCTTATTAATTTGCGTATTGAGTGTTTCTTAATAAACTAAAATGAACAGTTGAAAATTTATATAAAAGACTGCATGTCTATTAATTAAGGAAAATTAAACTTTAAGTTATTTAACACAGTTTTGATAGACTTATTGACTTTAGATGTCTCTATTTCACTTTATTTCTTGTGAAAATCCAATTTTTTCAAATGTCAGGGTATTAGTTACCAAATAAAAGAACCCCAGCAAATCAAAAAAAACTATTATTTTAAAAATTTAAACTAACAATATAATAATAGACCTAGTTTTTAAGTAATAATATTTATTTAATAATTTCCTTTACACTCAAAATCATCTTATGCAGATAAAATATTTAAAGAGAAGTTATATGAATGTGCATAGTAAAATCGATGTTCAAATTATCTATAACAATGAAGTTTTTCAACTATACAATCGAACTATTATAACTCAATGACTGTAAATTTCTATTAATATTATATTATATTATGTATATATATATATTTTATAATATATATTATTATATTATATATATATTATATATATATATATATATATATATAATAATATATTCTACTTTAAATATATATATATTTAAATTTATATATATAGTATATTATAATATTATACATATAATATATATTATATAATATCTATTATATATATATATATTATATATATATATATCATATATATATATATATTATATAATATATATATTATAATAATATATATATATATAATTACTATATATATATATATATATTATAATATTATATTATATATATATATATAGATATATATATATATAATGTTATTATATTATTATATATATACATATCATAAATATATATTATATTATATACTATATATTATAATATCACTATATATATATATATTATATATATATATATAACATATATTATAATATATTATATATTATAATATATAATATATATAATTATATATATATATATATATATATATATTAATATATTTTTCCTTTTATGTAAAGTAAAAACATGAATAAGCTTTTATGGAGTGCCGGATTTAGGTTTGAGGGGGCCCTAAGCTATTGAAGGTAATGGCCCCTCTTTATATATATAGTAATATATATATATATATATATATATATAATATATATTATATATATTATATTATATATTATCTATATGATATAATATATTATATATATATAATATATATGATATAATATATATATATATATATAGCGATGAGTTTGAACCTTCAAGATTCGCAAACATGGATCGTTTACATTAAAAATATTCTTTGTTCTTGCCCTGTCGGACAAAGCAAGTCACCGATGATGTCCATCAAATGATAAATCTGCCGTGTTGTCACTTTCTATTGCACATGAGGCTCAAGTACTTAAGGATTTATGTTACACATTGTGTTCTGAATTGGAATTCTTGTTCACATAGGTGAATCAAAAGGAATCTTTTTCACATTGATGAATCTTAAGTAATTATGGAATATTCTCAGAATTGATTCTACATTGGGGAATTTTGATTTGGACATGAATCTTAAGTAATTCTATAGCAGTATAGTCTGGATGTGTCAGATATCATGTTCATTGGTTTTGACAAATATTTAACATATTATGGGAAAGTGCTTGCAGTTTCCAGAAAGAGTTCATGGTCCACTCTTCAGATATGTTTTGATTATAATGTATTAACTTCTTCTCGAATCTCTTCTTCTGTAGAATCTATTTTGTTAAAAAGGAAAATCTTTTTTGCAGCATCATTTGTAATACAGATACTCTCTTTGTCCAATAATTTTGATTTTAATGCATCCATCACAGGTATAAATGTTTTAATTCTGAACTTGTCTCTTGGGCAGATTCTCAAAAAGCATCATCTTGCATATAAGCTCCATTTTAGATTCTTGCTTTTTTCGTATAATAAAAATCAGGGGTCAATTTGGTCTTTGCTTGTTTTCAAAATAATCAAATAGATTTCTGGAACCTCTTTAACAAAATCCGAAAGTGAAACATATAATTTACTGATGACATTAGGTTGAATTTTTGGTTCTTGCAGTGATGGCTAACCTTGGTGAAATTCATTAGCAAAATAACCCACAAATTAACATTGATCAACATTAGTTTCCTTCCTCCATTTATTCAAAATGTTTTTCTGGCTTCAGTTCTTGTCTTCAACACCTTTCCTCTGTGGTCATCAAATAGTAAACTGAGAGCAATGCCAGAAAATATTTCGTCATAACTGTCAAGTATGTTGCAGTTGTGGCCTTGAAAAGAGCTTCCCATCTAGTCGCTTTTTGACAAGATCTGTTGGAACTTTGCGAATGGTGATTTTGAAGAATAACGCAACAGCAGTGCCCATTTATGTGTAGAAACGAAAAGACATCATATATTTCTTGAAAATTGCCAAAATAGTTAACGCATTAAAGCAAGCAGTTAAACTGTCTGCCAACCAACAAGATCAACGAATTACGCCACATGGATAAAATAGTAAATACTTTTAATTTTATAACATTTCTTTTGCATACACTATATTTGCCAGACATATTGGTCGATATTTATCTGAATACTGGCTCGACACTTACTAAATTATTTCACATTCATTTGAAGAATCATTGCGCATCTAGCGCATATACTTATTCTCCAGTATAATTATTAATTTAAGGAAGGTTTAGATAAAGATTCAATAGGGAGCCCATTATCCTGTGGGACATACCTTACAATACAGTGAGCTTATTACATGGACAGGTCTGGAAGTGGAAATCTTACAGATAAATAACGAAGTATCCTCTTTTTGTTAAGTCCTCAAAATTGATTTTCACTTTAAAATTGCATCATATTGGATAAATTATCAAATACATTGTTTTAGAAGATAGGATGTTAACATGATCTCTATTCCCAAATTCTTGTATATGATTTGTAAGAAAAAGGAATCAAAATATTGCAAAAGGTGCAGTTATCACGGGTAAGTTGCACATGTGGGGAAACAAATATTTCCTTATTCTCCTGAAAGGTTAACACGCTTCTGCCAGAGTAGATGGAATGCCACAAATCGTTCAAGAAGTGTTTCCAGTAACTGCGTTTTAATATTGTATTCTGTTCGTGCTAGTTGACAGTCAATTTTTGAGCCACGTTTTTTCTTGCGAGATATGCTACTGAAAGAACGGTTCTAATGGTCTATAG
>JABUQX010064707.1:32500-62500 GCA_015478945.1 Trachelipus rathkii
ACATAATAATAATAAATAATAATAATAATAATAATATAAATAATAATAATAATATAAATAATAATAAACAACAAAACATACAAGTCTTCAGCAACTCTCTAAGTCTGACAGAAATGTTCACGCAGGAAAGTTTCTTTATAGTTTGAAAGAAACAAGAATTCGTACGAAAAGCGACTCTGAGAGGACAAGTCCGACGCTCTTTACTTGAACTCCAGGATGGCCTGTAAGCCTAAATTTAGAAGTTTTTCGGAACTTGATGGACACCTTTCTGGATGTGGAATGATTTTTCTTCCCCCTTGGAGAAGTTATTGATGTAGTATTTTTCTTGTTTGTGATCTTTATAGAAACTTTTTGAACTTTTGAAGTTTACTTATATATGTTTAAAATTTAATTTTTCTTTTTCTATCTGTTTTATTATATTGTGGAACTAGTAACAAAATTTCATCATAGCGTGCCACAAATTAATTTCACTTTCTTCTGCTGCTGAAGATGCCCTGAGTTCGGAGGGTTGAATATTGCAATAACATACAGTCTGCCCAAAGCTTCTTAAGTTCTAGAAAGAAATGATCTCAGAAGGAATAGTTTTCTTTCTAACTTTGAAAGGAAAAGAATCGAAGCGAAGCGCTCTCTGAAGAGTCGACGCTTCTTATCCTTGCCTAGGTGGTGTACCCTACTTAGAGTTTTTCCGGATTAATGGAACTTTCTGAGCAGTGGAAATATTTATCTTCTGGAGAAGTTTAGATGTAGTATTTTTTCCTGTTGTTTTTTTATAGAACTTTTGACACATTTGTGAAGTTACTTTTATATGTTAAGTGATTTAAATTTTTTGTGGCTTTAACAAATCGTTTATTAAATAGTTGTTGGAACATGTAACAAAAAATAATAATAATAATAATACTATGTATATTTTATTATTATTATTATCTTATTATTTTATTATTATTATTATTATATTATTTTATTAATTATATATATTATTATATTTATTATTATTAAATTATTATTAGTAGTAGTTAGTAGTATAGTAGTAGTAGTAGTAGTAGTAGTAATTTAGGGTGGGCTCAGGGCGTCTGAGTTCCTAATCTTTTTCAATAACCCTCCCTTCCGCCCGAATTTTTGGAAGATCCGGCTTATGGTCGCAAGAGTTTGTTCTTTCAAGAATATTTTTTATTTTCTATAAAATCTGTATACCTTAGTTTTAGCTTTAATTTCTGTAATAATTTATGAAGAATGCCATATGTGCATAATGTGAAATAATGAACTTGTGAGATTTTTTCTTTCACGTTTCTACTGATAGATTTAATGAGTCAAGGAGATTTTATGTTCCATCAGCGGGGTTCCGAACCCTGGGAATCCGCGTGCTGAGTTTAAAGTAACCGGTAGCCCTTATACAGATTAGGCATCCCATATTATAAAATTTTATAGATTTTTTTAATATTTTTAAAATACATTTGATTGAACTTAATAATCCTGGTTTGCTTTTTGTTGATTTTCAATGAAAATTTGCTATAAAATGATGGAGAGTATTTTGTAATTAACGAAATTCCCGTTAATGAAAACTACAGGAGATTTTCCCCTTCCCCCAAAAAAGAAAATTAGAATACGAAAATTCGTATGAAATGAAGACTTATAAAGTTTTTGCCACAAATTTTTTTTAATTAGAAAAAAAATGTTAATAAAACCATGGAATCCCCGATACAACTGCATGATTCGTGAAGGGTGGTAAAATAATAAATATTGCTTCAAAAAAAGCTCCAAAAAATAAAAAAAAAAAAAAAAGTTTTAAAAAAGAGCATGGTAGTAGTAAGATTGTCGTTTTATTTAATTTGGAATTAATTCATTTTCGGAGACTTTAATACTGTTTTTTAAACTCAGTTACCGAGTTTTTAATTTTTCGGTTTTGTCGTTTCTTTAACAGCCGATTTTTAAAAATATCATGTAAGTTTCCATATGAAAATCTGACTTGCGTTATATTCTTTATCTCTTTAACCATAGACAATGTTATAAAAATGAAAATTTGTTTATTTCGTTAAAATTTTTTTTTTTGGGTGGGCTCCGTGGTTTTCCTTATACGATCCATGTTTCGAGATTAATTCTGACAGGTTTAAGCAAGTTTTTTCAATATAGGTGAAGGGCGTTAGGATTAACAAAGGACTCAGCTTAATATTGAAAAATTTTATGTATCCTAATAAATAAGACGTTTCTTGCAGTTTAATGCAATTGATATATTGTTATAGGATATTTCTCTTTTTGAGTATTATTTACTATATATGTCTAAAATTATCTTTCAATTACTGAACAAATAATCTTTCATATTCAGTAATGTATTATCTGTAAGGGCACGTTCCAAATGTTTGAAAACTTAAAAACAAAAATTTGAAATTGCATTTTTTTCTAGTTACTTTTACTATTACAACCAATTTTTTTAAAAATGCCTTTTGGAAGAGATATAATTAGAATAATGGTGAGGTTATCTAAAACGTCGATCTAAGGTTTGTTTTCTCTATATTAGCCTTTGACATTAGTCCTCATTTGAATGCCATTTTGAGGGTTCAATCGTTATAGAATTCGTACAACATTTAATGTGTAACTAATAACGGATTTAGGTTATAATGCATTCTCTTAATCAAAATATAAAATGTTTTGCGTAGATTTTTGTTTACTCATTATCTGGGAAGGTTTGAAAATTTTTGTCAAATTTTGAAAATTTGATTCAATTTTTTTAAAGTTCATCCAATTTATGAATCTTCAAAAAATAGAACAGAATTAAGCAATTACACCCCGTTTTATTTCTCTCTCTCTTCTCTTTCTCTATATATAATATATATTATAATAATATATATAGTATATATACTATTTAGTATTAATATATATTAATATAATAAATATATATAATATAGTATACTATAATAATGATAATATATTTATATATATAATTCTATATATATATATATTATATATATTTAATATTATATATATATATTATATTATATATAGTATATTATAATATTATTATATAGAATTGACGGCAACTGAATTGCGTTGACCCAACAAAAAAATCGTCGGTGTACTTGGATCCAACAAAGAAACAAAATTCAATGTCAAGTTTCCTACAATGCCACCAATCAAAAATTTAAAGCTATTATGAAAATTCCTACTAAATACGAGTAGAGGTTTATAGGTAAGAATACAGTTATGCGAGCTGGAACTATCTCATTAATAGCTGTTTAGGAAATATCCTGCCAAGTATATAGGAGTAATGGATGGTAATACGGTCCAAACATGTAAACATTTTGTAGGTCTAGATTACCAAATATAATTTTTATTGTATTTTTTACCTCCAGATACCAAAATCCAAATGTTTCCCATGTTGTAACTAAAAAGATACAGCACATAAAACCAAATAACGCATTACGATAACGAAAGTAAATACGAAAGAAAGAATGCAAGGAATAATAGCTTATAGAGTCGGTGGGTTTAAACTTTTAATTCACAACGGTCTGTTTATCTAATAATTTACAGCCGATACTCGAACTGGTTTCAAGGTGCAGCAACACAAGTAAACATAGTTGTATCATTGATTATCAAATGGGCTCCAGGATCTCGAGTGTATTCTTTATAACTTGGAAGTCTTTGTTAATATGATCTTGGAGAATTCTCATTCCCTTAATATTAAATTTACGGAGCATGTAATATATATTACATGAAAAAGGTATTCAAATTTGGGATGGTTATAAACTGCTGATTATATTATGAAAGAATCCAATATAATTAGTCGACTCAATGCTTTTCTGATAAAGGAGATAATAAAGGCGTATAAGAAGAACATCAAACTAGTAATTTTGTAATAAATTTTTCCAATGAAGCCTCCAGATACAAGTTCTTATATTAATTTATTAAAATTACATAAAAACATAACATAAAAACTTTATTTATTCAGATAAATTTTATTATTTAAAAACGTATATATTTACATGTAACCTTTCAATATAATGTACAACTATCTAAATCTAAAGTGAACTAATTACTAATATAAGTACAAGGCCATGATTACGCTCCAGTAGCACCCTCCACTATACTACATGATACCATAACGCTGATAGTACTATAACTCACTGCCACTGTTATTCTTCCTATATAGATTTAGGAGGCGGGATGTATATAATACTCATTAGCATAAATTTAGTATTAACCATGTACTAATTTACTGTATATACTAACATGTATATCTAAAGATACCGTAAAAGATAATATTATAAAAATAAACAACTAATAGAAGAAACCTCACACTATTCTCCGTACTTAAATACTAATCAAAACCAATGATAAAATTATTTAATATTATTTACACATAATAAAAAAATTATAATTATTAACACAGTAGAGATGTGCATTAATATATTTAATTGTTAAACGCATTATGATTATGTGTGCTAAGAGAGTCTTATGTTCCTATAGTCTTTCATATACGCATCTTATGAATGCTGTACACACACGACAACATTAGGCCAACACCCGTAGACAAAAGAATTAAAACATCAGTTTCCCGAAAGTCTGAGCTACTAACACTTGAGGGCATGAAAACCTGTGCGCCAGATATTCTGAGAATTTTAGACCCAAAGGGTATCGGTATTAAACCCAGCCAAATATTACCCCGATCATGTAATAGTAAGACGCAAACAGTTACATTTATCCATGATATGGTACAGATTAATTCCGTGACTTAAGTCTCTCCATAAACCAGCCCATGACTATCGAAAACCTAGGTATGATTATACTAGTTATCTATATCCTATAACTCCGCCAGTCACTTTAGTCTTTCTCCCTTTGTTACTCGCTACTTTATCCGACTTATCCTTCTTACACGGGCATCTACTCCATAGAATACATTGCACGTCCTCCAATCCTTCCCATCACACACACTGTACTGTATATAAAAATAAATAAGAGAGAGAGATACATAGAGAGAGAGAGAGATTAATTAAGACTGACGTGAGAGGTCTAAAAGATTAGGAGAGAGAAGATGACGCATGTTTTATGGAGAATAACCCGAGAGAGAAGAGGGCGATTTTAAACCATTAAGATTCCAGAGAGTACGAAAGAAGAAACGAAATCGAGAGATGCACGAGTATGCACAAATCACCTAGACCCTTTTCTTGAATAAAATTGTAGAATAATGTACTAAATATTAAAACTAACTAACAACTCGTAGCACCCGAACACTACTGTAGATTAAAAAATGGCTCTATAAAAACTCAATTACTATAGAAACCAGACAACAAAAGCCAACTCTCTCTTTGTCTCATAGAGAAACCAAATATCAAACGTCCGGTAGACTTCTTACTAAACAATCATTCCACCATTACTAATCTCCACCGCAAATACCAACTATCCAAAACCAAACATATATACTATATAGACACAATCCTCCTAGCAAGAACACCCCGAACAACAAGCGACGCCGCTGACATACACATATATCTCACAGGTAACCAGCGATATAGATCGACATATCTAATTAAGGTAACCACTAACATCATAGAGCAATATCATATTCTTGTACTACATAAATAAATTAACATAATCCATTCAAAACTATACACGAACACATTTATACACGAGCGAACTCCACACACGAGCCGCCAGTAAAAACGTCACACACACGCATAATCACTAACCGGTCATCACCGACCTCTCAGAGCTCCACCAACACCTTATAAACTCACAACAATAAACTACTACTCAACACTCTATATCAACATGCCATACGAGAGAATAAAACAGACAGGAACCATATCAATTAACACCACTCTTCTCCTATGATATCATTCAACAGCCACTCGTGCCTCAATTACTGATATCACGCGTACACCTAACAATATATCGACACAACCTCTCAGATCACAAGCAGTACGACTTAACCACCAACATCTACTTCACACGATCAAACCTCCACCACAGCAATCACACCGTAGATAACAATCACAAACTAACCTCATATCACTACTACACGTATATAAACATGTACGCATCAGCCGACTATAAGTCAAACTATAGAAATATAACCATCACAAGACACACTAGTCACATAATAGTATTATATATCGTCTATTTGAAAATTACTGTTTACTAACGAACACATTCACACTTCCTATAGAACGTCAATAGATATATTCAAACATCACAGGAATTGCATCGCTGTCTTAATATTCTTTAATAATCATCCAAACTCATTTATAAATTAATCAGTACACTTAATCACCGAATGTACCATTATAATAAGACACACGGTTGCACTATATGTCAGAGTATATATCATAAATGAACTAACCACATACTAACACTATCGCCATAATTCTAGCATCATTGATAACTGTATTCAATATGCTCATACCTATCTATTACTATACACACGCACGATCTATCACATTAATCGTAAATATCACTAATTATAAATTAAATACTATACACATGAGATTTATACATCTAACTATATAAACTACAACATCATATCCTCATACACCACATATAGATCAACATATATTTAAACACATATTTAACTATCCACCATCGGCGAGACTGCATCACCATCGAGACTAAGACTAACTCCATCCAAGAGACCTCACCATCCAGACCAAATATGTACCACCATCCACACACACACACGAAAAAGACATAACAGCAACTCATCCACGAATCCACCTAACCTCAGATGCTTCCACTCAGCCACGCATACTCTATCACGACCACACAGTACAATCATCAATTAACCACCTCTAACTCCGACACCATCAACTCACACGCAGTATCATAACATAAGCTATCATCTATCACTATCAAATCACCCACCCGCCGCATCAGTACACGCCTCCTCAAATATACCATCTTATAGTGCGATCATAATCAGAAAAAATCCCGAATCATCACAGAGAGCCAACATCAATCTCATCTAGAATACAAAACTAAGCTTCTAGTACGTATAGACAACACCACATATATCCTCAACTACTACGAGCCACCACCTCATAATACTCCTCACCTGAACACACACCAGCTATACTCAACTCAACTATGCAACCACAAGCCACTACCCGACCACCCGACAACCTACACACCATACACAACAGTAGACATCCACCCTAAGACTCATCAAAACCACACAGATAATATATAACAGACGCACGCGACTCACATGTTTCTAATATCTCAACAAAAAACACATATCGTCATAGATATACAAACATCTCGAACTATGATAACTAAGACACAAAACCTGAATACCACATCCATCACCATCGAAACACCATAACACATATATGAGATCTCCACACATACGCCTAAGACTACTAAACTGGACCCATATATACATCATATAACAAGATATACAGTAATAATTAGGACAACACTATCACGCCCACCAATAACACACATTACATACATTCCACACATGGCACACCATACACACAACACAACCACTAAACCACTCACTACACACACTACAACCATCATATGACAACGAGACTACAAAACACTCATAGCAGATCTACCACGACACACCATACTAACCATACAGGCGACGCCCTAAGCATCAATACAAACTATGTAACTATAAACCAAATTATACAGATAAGTGTAACACACACCTGCCCTAAACAACACTATAAGAGAAATAACAAATCAGATACTCAAACCGAAATAGAGATCAACATCTCGAATAGGCCTTACGTAAAGCAGTGGAGTGAGCTGAGAAACGCAAACCAGAGCTGAGTTACCACAGACCATGCGACGACCACGTCAGCATAGCACGACCTGACACAACAAAGTCAACACACACACAACACACACACACCACACACTACGACAAGCCTATCACACCGTTACTCGCACACACTCACAACCGCGACAACAGAAATCTCGCTAGGTCGAGAGGCCTTCTGATCCTCTTCAGAACTTTTTGATACGATCACACAGTCCAACTACAATTGAACTTTTTGATTATCACTCACTATGTTTCCATGCCAAAACCTCATGCCTACCAGGATATAATGGACTATCTAACGTCGTAGATGAGCACAATCCAAGACTCTCCTTCTGAAACTGTCGCCGTCCCTTAGATACCCCTCAAACCAGTATTACAATGAACTCTAGCATATTTACCGTGCGACGCATGTGGTGCTTCATCGTTTGAAAACTACATCTGATGATGGGGGTCATATCTCATACCACGCAAGATTTGCTCACGAGCGCATACAGCGTCACCATGGCCACTCAGATAAGAACACCGTACACATCAACTATGTACAAGTACTTGTACTATGAGTTACAAAATACCTAGATCCTATGTATTCACGAACATATAAGCGGCATAGCCACACAGAGAGTTACAATTAAGACAACCCGTCTTCCACCCGGCACAACACAACGTCGCATGAAGATAGTAGTGAGTATACAAGGTATAGTTGTGAAAGTAATTAATATAAATATAATACATAATATATAATCACGTAAATTTGTGAATATTTATTTAGCCTATATACTCTCATTTTACCAACCAAAGAAGCGATAGTGGAATCGATTAAATTCCCCCTACTCTACCCAACATAATTGTCGAGTAGAACATACTACTCCAATAAAAGAGGCGAGTGGGATAAAGACCACCTCTTTCTAAATCAGCACTGGAGCCGAAGCAAACTGTCCAGCAACGAAAAAAAAAATCACGGTCGACCTGAACAGAATTGCTAGCTTCTTACAGGCCAGGTCGCAACCGTTGTGTTATGAGATTTCCAAAGACAATATATGTGTTTATTTTTTTCAGACGCAGGAATGATTTGTTTATTAAATTAGCATTGAGGACGTTAGAGGCCGTCGAAAAGAGAAAGGAAAAAATTGAGCCAGTAATTTTGTGAGAGGACGTGAGAAGAGTTTGTTTAAAAAATGTTTAATTTCCAAAAGTTAGGCGGCCCCTACCGATTGATCGCAAGATTTAAGGAAAATTATGGCAAATGACATAGAATTTTTATCGAACCAATTAATAATTTCATTCTAGAGAAGAAATAATAAATTTCTAGATGCATCTAATATACAGTATTTCATTGGCGCACCGCAAAATTTGGAAAATGAGGGGAGAATAAAGTATTTCGCTAGAATGGATGAAGTAAGTGACTGGCCTTGCGAGTCATCGGCGGGCCAATTAAGACCGCACGCGGCGGGTGGCGAACCGACTGAGACATATTGCTGCTAGCTAGTGCGCTGGGTTGCGTGCAGCGTGGTGCGTACGAGCTGCAGGGGAACGCCAGACAAGGGAGAACATCACCCATGGATGAAACAGTAGAACGGAGGTAATTAAAGTGGAGAAGTAAAACAGAACCTGTTCTAAAAGAGAGAAGCTTCGAGGCACATGACCTTAGGGAAAAGTAGGAGACTGATGGCATGAGAGCGAGAGACGACTACGTTGGTTAGTTTGATGAACTAGGTAAGGATTAATGTATTATCATTCTAGTGAAATGTAAGAATAGAATATCCTCAAGAGTCAAGTTGATATATAAAGTAAGTGAAAGACACATCAGAGATAAAAATAAAGCACTAGTTTAATACGAAATCAGGATAACTTGATGCACCGGAGAGAGATGACTTAACAGCTATAAATGACTATGAGTTTAAAATGAGTTTGGAGCGAGCGTTATAAAAGATAGATAGAAAAAACCACACACCTGCTCAAATACAAGTTAAAGAACAAAGTTAAAACTAAAAGGACGAAGTAAAAATAATGTCTCGATCAATCAACATACGAGGTCATGATTAGAAGATACAGGATTACCCCGGACCAATTCACAAGGTCAAAGGAAAACATTCCTTTTTAGACTGCTTAAAGGATTTACCAGAGATGACCAAGAACATGTTTCATGTTTGAAATAAGATATTGTGAGAAAAGAAAGTAAATGAGAATAACATAATTCTTGGTCTATACGGGGAAAGTGACGCTAATGATTGAGAGAGACCTTGAGGAGAGATGGAGAGAGGGTAGATAGGGGAATGAGTATTTAAATTAGCCCGGTCTGAGCAAAAAAGGGCAGAGAGATATCGCTAAGAGAATTGTAGGACAGAAAGAGTATTAGAGAAGAGAGAGGAGAGACCTAAGATAGTTATGCGCACCCATGTAGAACGAGAAAAAAGGTCAGTTTGAAGATAGTATTTTGAAATCCTGGGAATTAGGCTTAAATCGCCACACGGAGTAGCAAAAAGAGAGGAGAATGCTAATCGACTAAATTGATAGACCTATAAAGTAGTATATTTCAAACACATATGAGTACAGAAGAAGAAGAGAGGTCAGTTTTCGTGATCTCGTGAGAGACAAATGAGAGCGGGAGTGTTGTTTTTTTCGTGGATGGAATTGTCAAAGATACAATGAAGTAATAATAATCAATATTGAGAGCACATTAGTCGTATGGGATTGGACGAGAGATTATTTAAAAAAAAACTGAGTATAGAAAACAGTATGATTAGTTAGAGACAGACAGAGAGAGTAGGAGAGATTAAAGACGAAATGTGAGTGAAATAACATCCTTTATCTGCCTATACGTGTTATACATTTTCCAGAGATAAATATTTTATCGACGAAGGAGAGAGAGAGATAGGCTCGCGATATCATACGAAACTTTAATAGACTATAATTTTGTATGAGATGATGAGAAGAGAGAGATGAGACTGAGAGATAGAACAGTAAGTCAATAGAACCAAAAAGCGGGAGAGGGCAGATAGCGATTATATGGAGATAGAGAAGGAGAGCGAGCGTGCGCATAACAAGCTCCGATATGGAAACGATTCTTGTGATAAGACGCGTGGAGGCGATGGCATGATCTACAGAGAATATAAGCTGAAGTTTATGGCTGAAGAGGATATAAAGCCTCAATAACAGGAAGCATATGTATGTAGATGTGTTATTTAGCGAACGTTTCCATTTATAACCCGATATTTTTCAAAGTCTATTCAGAGTTTATTTTCTAAAAGACCTGGCAATCGCTATCATTACAAAGAGAATCTCCCAATAATTTCCTTAACTGAGCAAAGACCCATCATCTAATAAACTACAGTAAATAAATAAATTCTGTGATAGGGATGATATGAGTTCAAAGATAATGGATTGATTTATTTCACCTAGTATTTACTCGAAGGTTACGTATCGAAAACATGTTTGAACATACTGTTAGTCATTACTGACTGGTTGATCAGAACGAGAGCTTCCGATACCAGACGCATCGAGCCGAGAGCTGAGGAGAGTGAGTGTTCAAGATTCTTAGACAGAGATAACATAGAGTGAGAAGACGATAGACAGTAATAGAAGAGTCAGCATAAAACAACACTTGTTAGTCCATCTTATGGAATACTAGGTATGGGAAAAATATGATGAGCTTTCTGTCTTCAAAGCAGCTGAGGAAGATATTTAGTATTAAGACAGAGAGTAGAGTTGAATGAGTACAGGAGCCAGCTCAGAAGCACACTCCCCCCAAAACAATGTTCATAAATCTCAGGATCTTATACATGTGATCATGTGTAATCAAATGAATAGACATGGGACACCTAAGAGAAAAAGGAGTAGAAGGAGAGATGCCAGAATCGTCCAGGTTGGAATTAAATGATAAAATAAGGCCAAAGAGATTAGCCTTTCAGGAGTGTTAGCTACAAATCTATCAGAACGAATAAGAGGAAGAAATTCAGATTTACAGAAGTTATTAGAGATGTTTTTGGCAAGAGGCCAGAAATTTTTATCAGTAGGTGAACCAACAATGTCAACGCACTTCCTTTTAGTGAAAGTACGCTTAGCCTGTCAAATAATATCATTGCATCGATTACGAGCACAATAAAAACTAGTAAGAGTGATAGGAGAACGAGAGTATTTCCATGCCCGATACTCACTGTCTCTCATGAACGGCTCGAGAACACATGCCATCGAACCATGGATTTTGGAGGTTAAAAGATTTTGTCGAAAATGGAATGCCCTGCTCATCCCTTCGATGATCGAAGCCCCTACCTTTCAAGCAGACACCGAGGCGTCCGAGGCAAAACAGGATTCAATCCAGCGGTAGTTAGAAAAGAAACGACATGACCCCAATTAGCCCGATTAAGGTGCCAGAAAGTACGTTGGGGTAATGGGGAGCTGCTGGAGAGGAAGTACTATAATTAATAGCTACAGGATTATGGTCAGAGTTGAAAGGTTGGAAAATTGTTTTATTTATAACGAGAAGGAGTAGTGGTGAAACAAAGTCGAGCGTGTTTAAGAATTAGTTAGGACAATCTGGAATATGTTTAGATTCCCTAATCAAGCTTCCTTACCTGTATCAGTATGAGAGTGTGATAGTACTGCTGAAATCACCTAATTAGAGAACCTCAGTATTTGGGTGAAAGATGTAACAGTCTCGTGAGAGGCAGTAAAATACGGTATTCAAAAAAGACTGGAAAATCTGTTCCATTATGGGAGCAGAAGCACAATAGTAGTATGAAAACATTTTAAGCCATAGAACATCGTAATTAGGATTTTCAAAGTTTACGAGACGTGTTACAGGAGTGTTGAAGTTTTATAGGCACAGACCCCGCCATTCAGACGGAAATTGTAAAATAAGTTATATTTAGAGATATTTAGTTTATTTTGAGAAAGAATCCTTGGATAACTGGGTCTTAGACAGAAGTAAAATGTTTGTAAGAGAAGTTGAGAGCTGGTGTTCAACATATTCGAAATTAGCATTCAGTCCACGGACATTAGCAAAGTTTATTATTAGTAAATGCCCTTATGCGACCACGCTTCCCATTCCGACAGCAACCACACACAGCCACTCTACACACAAATAAAAATAAATAACCAATAAAGAAAAATAATTTTGTTTCCCAAACTGGAAGTCGTTCAAAACCAAATTTAAAAAAGTTAAAATTTTTTAAGAATTAAATAAACTTGATAGCGTTAAATATGAAAAATAAACAAATCCGGGAACTTGTCCTTTAAAAGGATGTTAACCGATATATATCGAACGAACGATGTAATCGATTTTTTCGATTATTTCAAGGCAATAGAGCGTCAGAGTTGCCAAAAACAGTTTTTTTTTTAACTAAAGGAATACCCAAGATTAAATCGCAAAGATGGAAAGAGAGGGTCTCTCGGCCTCAGTGGGGGACGACGGGGGGACTTCATCCCCTCCTCTGTCCCTCCTCGAGCCCCTTAAAAAAAAAATTAAAATATTTTCTGGAGCATGAAAAAAAAGCAGCTTTTGGCAACTCTTCCGCTCCTTCTATTGGAGTTTCAGCTAACACGTGATACTGCAGGGTTCCACGCGGTGTTCGACGATTTTTCGATATCATGTCTTTTTATGTAACATCCTTTTAAAGGAGTAGCGCCCAAATTCGAACTAAAAATTAACAAATTAACATACAACTCTAGATCAATTTCGATTGAACTACACTATAACCTAGCTAAAACTAACAAATTGACATGAGCTTAAAAAAAGGTAAAAGTTAAAAAATAGTCTAACGCAAAGATTAAAACCAGCCCTCAAGCAAACAAACAAAATTAAAGAGAGAGAGAGAG
This sequence comes from Trachelipus rathkii, assembly GCA_015478945.1. Taxonomy (NCBI): domain Eukaryota; kingdom Metazoa; phylum Arthropoda; class Malacostraca; order Isopoda; family Trachelipodidae; genus Trachelipus; species Trachelipus rathkii. The sequence continues at coordinate 46,074 of JABUQX010064707.1, forward strand.
AGAGAGAGAGAGAGAGAGAGGAGAGAGAGAGAGAGAGAGAGAGAGAGAGAGAGAGAGAGAGAGAGAGAGAGAGAGAGAATGTTAAAACTTATACTTATAACAGAAACATAAGCTAACATTCGGGAGAAGCTACAAATAAATCAGTCGGAGAAATTAATTATATATATATATATATATATTATATTATTAATATATATATGTATTTAAATATATTTATCTTATATGTATATTTATATATTATATATATTATATATATATATATATATATATATATATATAATATATATATATATATATATATATATATATATATATATATATATATATATATATATATATATATAATATATATATATATTATATATATATATATATATATATATATATATATATATTTATATATAATATATTATATACAAAAAATATATAATATTATATCACCTCATAAATATTATATTATATATATATATATATATATATATATATATATATATATATATATATATATATATATATAATATATATATATATATATATATATATATGTACTGTGGTATTACCTTCATAAAACAATGGGCATTTGAATGGTCGTGGATGGTTGATTGATGAGAGGGACCCCAACATACCAACATCACGTTGAAATTCATCGTTTGCCAATGTCAAAATCAAATATCTTTAGACTCATACTAAATTTGTAAATAATTTTAAATAAAATAATAATTACCTTATATAAATTCTGATAATTATTATTGTTTATTATTGTTTATTATTGTTTATTATTATTATTATTATTATTATTATTATTATTATTATTATTATTATTATTATTATTATTATTATTATTATTATTATATCTAATTGAAATTACTAGTTTTAACAATATAATAGAATAATATATATAATATATATATATGATATTATATATATATATATATAATATATATTAGTAATATAATATATATATATAGTATATATATATATATATATATATATATATATATATATTTATTGAAATTAATTAGTTTTATATAATATATATATATATATATATATATTATATTATATATATTATATATAATATATATATATATATATATATATTATATATATATATATTATATATATATATATTTATATATATATATATATATATATATATATATATATTATTTATTAAATTAATTAGTTTTATTATTATTATATATATATATATATATATATATATATATATATATATATATATATATATATATATATATAATATATATTTTTTATTTCATATAAATATTATTTATATTATTATATATATATATATTATTTATTGAAATTATTAGTTTTATAATTGTAGTATATATATATTTAATATATATATATTATTATATATATATATATCTATATTATTATATATATATAATAAATAATCAAATATTATATTTAATATATAAAATATTAAAATATTATATATATATATATATATTCCAAATACATTTTCGCTCGGATGAAATTATGAAATTATATCACGCATTTTTTTTAGTCTATTTGAGTATTACGTTTGCTAATTGCAATTCAGTGATATTAAGTTTATTTATTATATATATATGCTAAATAATGATGATGCGCTGAATGTAAGGTTTGGGATGTCTGTTGATATAATGGTATACAAGCCTACATCTTATATCTACATCAACTCCCAAGTTTACCCTAAATCTTATATCCTACCCTACCTTATACCTTACATCTTATCATCTTATATCTATATAAACTCCCAAGTTCACCTTAAACTGCTGCTAGGGGCAGTCGGTTCAGTTTCTCAAATGGAGTTCATTTTCCGAGGGTATTCATGGAGTGCTTCAAGTTATAAAAAATAAATGACAACACCGGCTTGCTGGGCCTGTCGTGTGAGTTCTCCTCTTTTTTCTGGACCTTGGACTGATATATGATTTGCCACACCAGCTTGCTAGGCCTGTTGTTTGAACCTTCATTTTTTTCTGGGACTGATATACGCTTTGTCAACCGACTTGCTAGGCCTGTCGCGTGAACCCTCCTATATCCAGGCCTGTGACTGATATACGTTCCGCCACAGATGCTTGTTGGGCCTGTCGTGTATCCAGACCTGGGTCTGATATACGAATTTACATAAAATTTTCTATTATTTTATTATATTACTACTATAGTCTAGGCTAGGGTTGGCCGATGCACCGGGTGCGGTGCGGTGCGAAGAACAATTTTATTGTCCCGGTGCAATGCGATTTTAAAAATATATAGCGAGGTGAGAAGCGGTGCTCGGAGCGCATTGAAATATAGAGTTGCCATGCGAAAAATTGACTGTTGCGGTGCGGTGCGATGCGGTCACACTGCGTTGAGGTGCGGAAAATTCTGGTGCTAGGCCATGCCTAGTCTAGACTATGTATTAACTGTATATCATATTTCATCTTATTCAAGATTTTCGCAATTTTATTTACATGGCAACAAGTATTATTTTTCATCTACCCGATTCAAATTATATATATATATATATATATATACTGATATATATATATATTATATATATATAGATATATTATTATATAGATATATATATATGTATATATATAATATATATATATATATATATTATATAGTATATATATATATATATATTATATATATATAATATATATTATTTATATATATATATATAATATATATATATATATATATATATATATATATATATATATATATATATATATATATATATATATATATACAAAAATTTAATATATATAATATATAAATAAATTATATATATAATATATCTGTTATATATTATATATATATATGTATATATATATATATATATAATATATATATATAATATATTTATATATATATATATATATATAATATAATATAGGTCAGCATCCCGAAAAGTTCAGGCATGTAACTAGAAAACTATAACAGCTACACGAAAATAAATATCATTTTATTAATCAGGAGACATTTTTACCCCAGAAATAAAAAAATAAAAAAATAACGCTTTTAAAAAATTACAAATGTTGAAAATCTTGGAAATATTGAAAAAATTAGTTTTTTGACAATTCGATGATGCCGCTCACTACGACTGATGACGGAAAGTTGCCAAATGTTGAATTTTTTTTTTTTAAAAACGGACGAATACCCACGGGTAAACAAGAACGATAGATAGAGTCGGGGTTTCTCGGCCTACCGGGGGACGACGGGGGGGGACTTCGTCCCCCCCTCTGTCCCTCCGTCGGCTCGAACCCCTAAAAAGGATATAAAAGAAAAAAAAATATTTTTGCAAATTTATTATAAGCGACATTTGGGCAACTTTCTCTCAGGACGCAGCTGCTTCTGCTTTTCAAGGTTCTTCAAGACAATCAGAGCCTTGCACTTTTTACTAATATTAATATGGAGTTATTATAAATATTAAAATAAATTTTAATTTTTTTTTTTAATTCTGACGAGGTAAAAATGTCTCCTGATTAATAAAATGATATTTATTTTCGTGTATATGTTATAGTTTTCCTAGTTACATGCCCTGAACTTTTCGGGATGCTGGCCTATATATTTCTATATATAATATATATATATATATATATATATATATATATATATATATATATATATATATATATATATATATATATATATATATATATATATATATATATATATATTATATATTATATATATATATATATATATATGTGAGGGCAGAATGTCTTTGCCCTCACGATAATCATGTACACCTCTCATAATAATTTTGTACACGACTATATATACCTGTAACATCACTCAAAAAAGGGGTTCTCTGTTTGTTAATTTTAATTATTATTTCATTATATAAGAAGAATATTCGGTGACTCTTCTGTACGGCACCATTGTCGTAAAAATGAGTCACTGCAAAATGCTGCCCGAGAAATGCCTGGCATTTGAGGGAAGGCAAAGGCAGTAAGATCTCATGTCATAAGAAGAGAGGTCGTGTTGAGTGTCGGCTTGTTAAAAGGCCGGGAAATTGTGTTTTGATCGTGGAAATTTATTATATTAACTTTCACCAATTTTATTAATGACTGTGAACTGATCCATTGTGTTAACTAATAAACATTGATACATTTATTTACTATCTGATTTAATTAGTCTTAGAAATAAAAATAAAAAGTAACTACCCCTTTTTATTACCACTGTATTCAACTCTTCAAGGGTTAATACAAAGAAATGGTAACCCTTTCAGAGCGACCTTGAACACCCATACCTAACTGATGTGAAGAGTGTCAAACAGTGAATTAATTCAAACAGTGCCTAATTAAGACAGTGAAGTGAAAAAAAAGTGCCGATCAAAACACAAACACACACAAAAAACATACAAAAAAAATAATAAAACAGTTCAAACACACAAAAAAAAAAAAAAAAAAAAAAAACCGTTAAGAATGCCAAGTCTAAAAAGAAAGTCACTCAGAGTTCAAACGAAGAGGAACAACGTGGCTATTGTGACTCGGTCTCAATCATCAAGACCCCATCACACTCCCCCAGAAGAAGTCCCCCCGACCGAAGGAGTAAATGAAGAAGGTGACTCATCACAATACGAGACAGAGTCTGAAGGCGAAACCCAAGAAGAACACGGAGTGGGCAACCAATTGAGTCATCTTTCCCCCACCCCCTTAGGACAAAAAAGAAGGAAGATCTTCCCCTCAATGCTATCCCCCTTTTCAACGAATTTGACGCCCTTGAGTGGATTCGGCAGACGACCATGATCTTTAACCTTAATGAAATCATCGATCCGAGGGAGAGGGTAAGGCTATTGGCATCAAAATTACCCAGCAAGATCACAAATTCGTTTGAAACTTCCCCTAAAGAAGATTGTGATTATACTAAAATAGTAAAGAGTAATAGAGAAACTCTATGCACCATCGCTAAGAACGCAGATAGAAGAAGTCTTTCGATCAGGAATGAGGGAGGGAGAGCTTCCATCCGACTATGCAGTTAGAATAAAAGAAATGCTCGGATTATCCAGCTTCGATTCAATAACAGACAACGATGCTAAATTTATTAGAGAACTCTTTCTCTTACGATTGCCTCAGCAATTACAGATCTCCCTCATGACAACAGAGAAGAACCATGATTTTGAGGAATTAATTGAAATTGCCGACGACATTTTTAACAAATTTTTTCTCCAGAGCGGTGCTTACCAACCCCAACCCCCCGGAGGGGGGAGAACCGAATGGCAATCTGTGAACGCCGTACGACCAGCAGAAGAGAAAGTCACCAAGCCACCCAACAGAGAGACTTCAGCACAAGAGAGGGAGATAAGTCGACTGATAATCTCTCATGAAAAGTCAGCTGAAGAAATGAGATCACTCGCCAAGAGCGTAATAGAACTCGCTAAGACGATGTGTCAGAATGCGAAGAATTCCCCCACCCCCAACAATGATCAAGAATCCAGAGGAAGGAACTTCAACCGATCAGCATATAACAACGTTGCAGCTGGCCCTAGTACAGAAGGTCTTTGTAGGTTCCATAGAAAATTCTTGCACCGTTCATTTAGGTGTGAAGGTCGATATTGCCCAATGTACACCTTAATTCCACAACCCCCGGCAACTCCCTCTCCCCCGCAGCGGAACTCCAACATTTCGAACCAGGGAAATGGAGAGGTTGGCCTGTGAGACGACTCCCAGGCCAGATGGGGGTAAATATGTGGGGGAATAACGCTTTTGTGAGTAGAAATCTTTGTAATTGTTTACCCTGCAATTTCTGTATGAATAAGTCTAATTTTGGGCGGGGAAATATTAATTTTAACTATAGCAGAAGGCATCATTATAATGATAGTCATAATAACGGTAGAAATTATAGTCATAATCATAATAATGGAAATTACAGTAACTATGATAGGGACAATTTTTATAATAATAATCACCATGGTAATGAAAATATTAATCATAGCAGTAACGGTTATAATAATGATGCACGTGTTGATTATAATAGTTTTTATAATAATAATGGGTATGCTAATCTTGATGGCCAGAATAGTAATAGGCAATTTAATAATAATTGTAATTATATTAATCGTGGGTATGATGGAAATGTTAATTATATTAATAGATTTAAGTGGAGTAGAAATATTACTTGTAAGGATGATCAGAGGCAGGAGGGAGCAATTAACAATGTATCTGAAAACGAAAGTTTTAATGGCGAGATTGTGACTCAAATGGCAGAGACGGGGACTTCTGATAAGTCAACCTCTCACCCACATGAGTCAACCTCTCCCCCACAGAAGTCAATGATCACTGAGTCGTTAGGGCTGGGGACCTCTTCAACTTTTAATTGTAACTCAATGCATGGTGAGATTAATAACAATAATGACAATAATAATAGTAGTAGTGATTGTAGAATTAGGAATGATAGCCATAGTGATGGCAATGACGGTTTTGTAAATTCTTCTAATTACATTGAAAACGATAGCTTTGTAAATGAGTCGCTGTCTCCACCGACCGAGTCGACCTGCTCCCCCACTCCAATCACTGGGGGGAAGGCGGGGGTAGAGGCGATTCAGATTTGTGACTCCGTATTTATTAATAAAAATAATGATAAAAATGAATTTGTAATTAATGAAGGGGGCGAAACCCCCTTTCTGAAAATGAATTGTATTAGCTTTAGGGATGAAGGAGGTTCTTCTCCTTCCGATAAGCATGAGGGATCATTAATTTTAAGAAATGATGCATGTGACTTATCTGGTAATACGGTAGTGGAAGTTTCTGGCAACTCAACTAAAATCGTTGCAGCTATTAGAAATGTAGTTTTTGATAAATTGTATTATATTTCGGATAAAACTAACAATGAATCTTATTTGCTAGACACCGGAAGTTGCCTCGACCTGGTGGTAGCGTCTGAATTAGATAAGGGGGGTGCCGTTATTGGCACTGCCAGAGCCGCAAATGGAGGCTGCATGAATATTTATAACAAAAGGGTGATTGAAATTGATTTGGGGTTAGACAGACTTTACAATGTGCATGCCTACGCCACGGATATTAAATTCAACGTTCTCGGCATGCCTTTTCTCAAAAAACACGGGTTCATTATAGACTTTAGGTGCCATTATTTATTAGATCCCAGCACGAAACGTAGTATTTCTCTTAGTAATGAGGCTTTTGATTTTTCGGAGCATGTACGAAATTCTATCTTCCCTCTAACCGCTGTCTCTTTAAATATACCGCTTTGCGAATATGAATTAATTAATGATTTGATTAGGAAATACCAAGTCTTGTTCTTAAATCCCTATGAAGCGCCTAATTTAAATTTAAAGAATGATCAACTCACAAGATGGCGCTTTATCTGTACAAAGTACAGGAAGAAGAGAGGCGTGGCTTATTTTGACAGCTGTGAGAATGGCTTTGTCGCTCATTCACAACTTAATGGTAATGAAACTATGGGGGAGGGGGAGGGGGGGTAAAGATTGTACTATTGGAAGGGGGGGTGAAGATTGCACTGTTGATGAGGGGGGAGGGGAGAGAGAAGAGTGCCCTTTAAAAGAAGAGATTTTATGCGAATTGGCGGCAAATTACCCATACCATGTAGAGGTCAAAGGCGCGCCGATACAGCTGAGGAGTAGAAGAATATAGCACGCATTTTTTGAAAAGGCCAAGAAGGAAATCAATAAATTATTGGACGCGGGGGTCATTTCGCGGGGGAGAAGCGATTGGGGTTTCCCAACTAGCTTCTTGCCAAAGTCGGACGGCAGAGTTCGTTTAGTCGTTGATTTGAGATTATTGAACCAGAGATCAACCTCTGACAATTTTACTCTGCCTAAGATTAAAGATATCTTATTGCAATTGCAACATTGCAAGTTGCTAACACGGCTCGATATTCGGCAGGCTTACTATAACGTGCCAATCAGCGAGGAAACGAAGAAATATTTCACTATTACTTGTCCTTTTGGTAACTACAGTTTTAACTATTTAATACAAGGGCACAAGTGTTCATCGAGTGCCTTCCAGCGCCTTATGTCAATCTTGTTTGGAGATTTAAAGAATGTTTTTGTTTATTTAGATGACATATTAATTGCCAGTTCGACTCTTGAAGAACATGTTGCAATGTTGGAGAAGGTTTTTTAGAGAGATTGAAGTATATGAAAAATTTTATTGAAACCAAAAAAAAATGTGGTACTTGCGTCGGGAGAAAACAGATTTTCTCTGCCGTCCGACTTTGGCAAGAAGCTAGTAAGGAAAAAATCGATGCCCCCGCGAAATGGACCCCCGCGTCCAATAATTTATTGATTTCCTTCTTGGCCTTTTCAAAAAGATGCGGTGCTATACTTCTACTCCTCAGCTGTATCGGCGCGCCTTTGACCTCTACATGGTATGGGTAATTTGCCGCCAATTCGCATAAAATCTCTTCTTTTAAAGGGCACTCTTCTCTCTCCCCTCCCCCCTCCTCACCACTGCAATTCAACCCCCTCCCAATAGTACAATCTTTACTCCCCCCTCCCCCCTCCCATAGTTTCATTACCATTAAGTTGTGAATGAGCGACAAAGCCATTCTCACAGCTGTCAAAATAAGCCACGCCTCTCTTCTTCCTGTACTTTGTACAGATGAAGCGCCATCTTGTGAGTTGATCATTCTTTAAATTTAGATTAGGCGCTTCATAGGGATTTAAGAACAAGACTTGGTATTTCCTAATCAAATCATTAATTAATTCATATTCGCAAAGCGGTATATTTAAAGAGACAGCGGTTAGAGGGAAGATAGAATTTCGAACATGCTCAGAAAAATCGAAAGCCTCATTACTAAGAGAAATACTACGTTTCGTGCTAGGATCTAATAAATAATGGCACCTAAAGTCAATAATGAACCCGTGTTTTTTGAGAAAAGGCATGCCGAGATTGTAAAGTCTGTCTAACCCAGCCGACCGGGCATTTCGAGAAGCTAAAGCGGCAATGGTGAACGCCACCCTGCTATCGTTCCCTGATGAAAAAACTGAGTTACTATTATACACGAAAGTGGGCGAGCTCACTATAGCCAGTGCGCTAATGGGAGAAGAGAATGATCAGACGAAGATTTTCGCGCTTTATAGTACCATACTCACTGAGGTGGAAGTGGCACTACCGCAGTTGGTTAAGGAGTTACTATGCGTCAATAACAGTTTACAAAAATATGCTTACTTAATTGCGAATAGGAAAGTCAATATATGTACCAGTAACAGTGGGTTAATCACAGCTTATGCAAAAAAGAGTGCCACAAACATTCATAATATTCGGGAGATAAATTTATTGAACGCCATTGCAAATTTTGACATTGAATTTAAATTGGTCTCTAAGGCTAAAAATAAATTGGCGATAATTTTGACAGAATTGGCTAACGAAAGAGATAAGATTATAGAGACTGGGGAATTGCAATTGCAATTAGCTTATATAGAAGATGGAGAGTGGGCGTGGCCAAAGGAAATTGCCATGGAAACGGGGTTACAACTGGAGGAAGAGCTTTGTGAATGGAATTCTCAGAATTCCAGTGGGGAAGGGTTAAGTTTTTTAAATCGAACGTTGAAAGAACAAGACTTGCTGGCATATATATAATAATAAAATTGAAATAATAATAATAATTAATAAATAAATAATAATAATAATAATATAATATAATAATAATAAGAATAATAATAATAAAGCCCAGGTATAATAATAATAATAATAATAATAATAATAATAATAATAATAATAATAATTAATAATAATTAAAAATATAATAATAATAATAATAATAATAATAAAAATAATAATAATAATAATAATAATAATTAATAATAATAATAATAATAATAATAATAATAATAATAGAAATAATAATAAAAGCGGTAATTAATTAATAATAATTAATAATAATAATATAATATAATAATAATAATTAATAATAATAATATAATAATAATAATAATGAAAGCGGGTAGTAGTAGTAGTATAATAATAGTGGCAATGATAATAGTAGCGAAGCTGGTGATGATAATGACTTTGATGATTTTGTGATAAATACTATAACATACAGTAAAAAAGGGTTAAGTGGAATGATAAAGAAAATGCAGGATGGTGTAGATTTCAGGGAAATAGCTATCGAGCAAGAAACTGATAATTATATAAAAGACCTGATAAGGGGAATGAAAAATAGTGGATTGAAGGCCTGTTACAAAGAATTCATCCATCGGGGCAAAGAGCTGTCTTTGGCGGTTGACATCTCTACAGGCACAGCTAGAATATTAGTACCGGAAAATCTGGTGGATGATGTCATAGAGAAAATGCATAACACAAATCACTTGGGAATTAAACGGACGTTGACTATCCTGAAAGCGGATTTTGTCTTCAGATTTATGCATAGTAGAGTAAAGAAATTTATACAGAGTTGTGACGTCTGTCAGAAAAACAAGAGCGTTAGAAGGATATCTCCAGAATTCGGCAGATTTAAGGAAGTCTCGGAAAAATTCGACACCCTCCATGTGGACTTATGTAAGTTTCCGTATAGTATGGGGTTCAATTACCTGCTTGTTTTTATCGACAGATTTAGTAAGTATCCCTTCGCCTACCCTCTTAGGCAGGCGACGGTCGACTCGGTGTTGAATGTGTTAGTGGGCGAAATTTTTCCGTTCTGTGGCTCTATAAAAAGGCTCATCTCAGACCGGGGAAGCCAGTTCACTGCCAAAATATTTAATGACGTGTGTAACCTACTCAACATAGATAATATTATCACGACGCCTAACTCCCCTCGTTCGAACGGACTGGCAGAAAAATTAAACCAAGCTCTCATAGTGACACTAAGGTGTATGATTAATGATAGGGAGAATGAAGGGTTAAAATGGCCTGAAATTTTGCCTTGGGCACTGTACTGTTTGAGAATTAGCCCTCTAAATGACCAAGGGGTCACCCCCAGTGTGCTTATGTTCGGCCAAAATCTATCAGTGCCAGGAAGCTTGTTACAGAAGGAGGCACTCAGTGCCACAGTCAGTCAAAGTGCTTATTTGAAGAAACTAGTGGCTTTAATGCGTAGGCCTTTGGCACCACAGGTTGTATATAAAAATAAGAATATATTTGTTCCGAAAGATCTCCACAAGGCAAGGGCCGTGTTAATAAGAAATCAACAAAGTATAATGTAGGGAAACTGTCAGAGAGATACTCAGGACCTTTCAGGGTGCTACGGATAAAAAAGAATAACGTTTATATTTTAAAGCAAGGGAAAGAGGCAGTAGAAAATTTAAGAAATGTAAGAATTTTTCATAACATAACCGATAGGGACGCTGAAACCCAAGAGAAAAATAAGGTTAAATAAAAAAAATATATATATATATATATATATATATATATATATATATATATATATATATATAAATAAAAAATATATATATATATATATATATATATATACTATATAATATTATATATATATATATATATATATATATATATATATATATATATATATATAAAAATAAAAGAAAAAAATAGATAAATAAATAGAGAAGAAAGAGAAAAAAAAGGGGGGGGGGCTTCTTAATTCTGCATGCAATTCTTAGAGTTAGACGGTAATTAAATTGATACTTATCCTTCAAAAAAATCATCTTCTTTCCTCTATCTAATACTACGGCTGAAAAGCATGCTGCCAAACATTAATAGTTGTGAATAAATTCCCGCGTGTTCCTTACAAAATGTGACAGGAAGGGGTTGTAATAGAAGAGTTGAAATAGTCAAACCCCCCGAGGTGGGGATTAAGAAGGTCTTTTATGTATTTTGTAACAATGTATTGTAAGAATAAAAATTGTATTTCGTAATAATAATGTCAAATTACTACAAAAAAAAAAAAAAAAAAAAAAAAAAAAAAAAAACGTGTGAGGGCAGAATGTCTTTGCCCTCACGATAATCATGTACACCTCTCATAATAATTTTGTACACGACTATATATACCTGTAACATCACTCAAAAAGGGGGTTCTCTGTATGTTAAATTTTAATTATTATTGGTATTTCATTATGTAAGAAAAATATTCGGTGACTCTTCTGTACGGCACCATTGTCGTAAAAATGAGTCACTGCAAAATGCTGCCCGAGAAATGCCTGGCATTTGAGGGAAGGCAAAGGCAGTAAGACTTCGCGTTATAAGAAGAGAAGTCGTGTTGAGTGTCGGCTTGTTAAAAGGCCGGGAAATTGTGTTTTGATCGTGGAAATTTATTATATTAACTTTCACCAATTTTATTAATGACTGTGAACTGATCCATTGTGTTAACTAATAAACATTGATACATTTATTTACTATCTGATTTAATTAGTCTTAGAAATAAAAATAAAAAGTAACTACCCCTTTTTATTACCACTGTATTCAACTCTTCAAGGGTTAAAACATGATATATATATATATATATATAATATATATATATATATATATATATATATATATATATATATATATATATATATATATATATAATATATATTATATATATATATATAGTATATATATATGATTTGGAATTCATAGAAGGATTAATATATAAACTAACATATATTAATATATAATAACTAATATATAAACTAATATATATTAATACACTATGGTGGTGGTCTTGTGTCACGGGAGCATCAAATCAAATGAACATACTACCATTGAGGTACTATTTTCACAATTGCTGTCAACGGTGTTTTAATGGCAATAATAAGAATAAAAATAATAAAAGTAGAAAGAATAATAATAAAAAAAGAATAAAAGGAAAAATAATAAAAAGAATAAAAAGAAAAGAAAGAAGAAGGAAAAAGAAGAAAGAAGAACTTCAGGTATTTTCTTTTAGGTTTAGTTGTACAATCTCATTTTCCTTCTGGGACAAATAGTTGAAAATCGAACAATCAAACAGTGGATTAAAAATCTTTAAATAACTTGTTATGCATGTGACTAAAGCTTATTTCCCTACAGCTTCAAGTATATAATAAGAATGACGAAAAATCCTTAGATATATCTTTAGAGTAAAGCCGTCCTCTGAGTTCTAATCAAAGATGGGTGATAAACGTTGTTTGAGGAAAAAGAAATAGCTGTTTATAGCGAATAGGGGAAATAAGTCATATATATAATATATTATACTAATATTATATATATATATTATATATGTGTGCATATATATATATATATATAAATGCATATATATATATATATATAATATTATATATATATGTGTATATATATATATATATATATTGGTCTGAAGATTGTCTTGGTCTCATATCTGCCTTAATTTGGTATTTATCAAACGTGCGATATAACGAAAATAGTTTGTTAAAGGCATTATATATATAGTATATATATATATATATATATATATATAGTTATATATATTATATATGTGTTGTATATATATATATATATATATATATTATATATATATATAATATATATATAATATATATTACGTGTGTGTGCGTGCGTGTGCGTGTGTGAAATTCCACAGCAGGTCAACCGGTATACCTCAGAAAACTTAAACAAAAATTTCAATTATTTATTGCAGTGATGAAGAACAAATGTATAACTTGCGGCGACAAAATTTAATGCGTTTGCTCATGTGCATAATATACTATATACTTATATATATATATATATATATATTATATATATATATATATATATAATATATATATTATAATATAGTTATTATAATATATATATATATATAACTCATATATATATATATATATATATATATATATATATATATATATAAGGCCGTAGCCAGGGGGAGGGGGTTGAGGGAGTCTGCCCCTCCCCCTCCGAAATTATTTAAACTATCAAGATTATTTGATGGCTAGAATCTCTTAATTTTAATATATATGAGAATAATTAAAATAATAATAATAATAAAGGTATATTAAGATTATATATTATTAGAAATGAGGAAAATATATTTGTGGCTAGTGAAGATTTCTTAGTTTAAGTGACTGTTGAAAGCACAAAAGGAGGATCTCTAAAGGAGGCAATATTACGAAGGGTGAAATAAATAGTGACTTTTTGATTGGCAAACGAATTGATGATGCAGCAGCGACGAGTAAAAGTTGTAGAGGTGTTCAAGCTGTTATAAATATCCAGCGTAATTGTATCTTCATTGTTGTACATAATCAGGTGGGGTACAGCACACTAGAAACTTTATTGACACACTGGGCACTGGGCACTGGGCACTGGGCACTAAAACAACTGGGTACTATTTTAGGTCACGAAGGCGGACAAGTATTTTAATAGAAATGATAGGAAAGATTTTTTATAGACAAAATGGACATAACTAAAGTGAATGTGTGAAAAAAGCTGATATGGAAAGTTACGATGAATTGTTACGGATTAAAGAAGTTGTTAAAGCAAGTTGAAGCTTTAGACGAGCTTAAAATGGATCAATATATTGAATTTTCTTCAAAATCTTCAAGGCTTTTGAAATCTTATTAGGATTTCAACTTTAATCTCTTTCACTCTTCCATTACATACTACATTTCAGCCTTCATCATTAGTGACAGCAACTGTCCTTAATCATATTGAATATGTGATGTTTGTTTTGAAATATTTTCTCGCAGACATGGCTGAAAATTTTTTCAAGCATTTTGAAAGTTGCAACAGAATTTCTAGTTTCTGTTAAAGAAGAAATAAAAATGACAAATGTCAGAATCAATTCAAAATATAAAGAAATAGAAAATTGCAATCGATTTTCTTAATATTTTTTTCAGACCAGCTAGAGAGAAAGTTTGTGAACCATCATAGATCCATGCTTACCGATCTTATAGTAAAGTCATTCCTTCGATATCTATTTATATCGATATCTATTTATATCGATATCTATCAATTTTATATCGATATCGATTTTTGTAATATATTTGATCTATACAATCACATTTGGATTGTTAAGTACTATAGAATCTATCTCAATCACAACGTGCACTCCAGAAAGATATTTCTGTACTCTGAAAAGACTCAAAACTTACTTTCTCAATTCAAAGGGGGAGGAAAGGCTTACAGAACTGCCTTTAATGAGTGTTCATCGTAGTTGCACGATATAAAAGGAGGAAGTTATCAATGATTTTGCTGCTAAGAGAGCAAAAAGAAATTTTTATACTAAAAATATATTTTTATATATTTTAATATATATATATATATATATTATATATATATATAATATAATATATATATATTATATATATATATATTATCTATATATATAATATATATATATATATTATATATATATACTATATATAATATAATTATATATACTATATATATATATATTTTCTTCCTCAAATCCTCCGAAAATTATTTCTAGACTCGCGGCTTATATATATATAATATATATTATATATATTATAATATATATTATATATATATATATATATATATATAACTATATATATATATATAATATAATATATTATATATATATATATATATATATACTATAAATATATATATATATACCATATATATAACATATATATATATATATATATATATATATATATATAATATTATTATATATATTATATATATTATATATATATATATATAATATATATAGATAATTTATATATATATATATATAGCAGGCTTGGTCAAGTACATTTTTGTCAAGTACAGACAAGTACTCTAGAATTGTTTCAAGACAAGTACAAGTACCTCAGAATTTTGTTCAAGGTACATAACATGACATATGTACAGACAAGTACTTTATGAAAACTTGCTATATATATATATAGATATATATAATATATATATATATATATATAAATATATATATATATATATATATATAATTATATATATTATATATTATTAGATATTTATCATTTCATCATCTTCTATCATCATCACCCAAATTCTCTCCCCAAGACTGGGGGGGTTAATGTGCGTAAACATGCACCGGAAACAGAAAAGTAGTAGAAGAAATGAATCAAGTCGAAAAGAAAGGCTCATCTTCCGCCCCTTGATACCTTTTGTGAGAACTCAGTCGCAGTCATAAAATACACCCTAGAGCTTCACGGGACACCGACGGACCCTCACTATGGGCATCTCGTCAATATGGGGTTCATCCTTGGCCCAGGTGGGCTACAACCTACCCCCCTCACAAAACCCCGCCATTCATTCTATGAGCGACCTTCTTCGTTGGCTTTTAGCCAAACTTGCATTCCTCTTCCTCAGGCATTCCTTTACTGAATTCAATCCACTCTTTCTTCGGTCTCCAGCCGGTTGAATTTCACCACGCCTCACCACATATACATCTGTTAAACCAACCGGACTATCTTGCATCTTTTCCACATGGACCAAACCATCTCAACGTACTTTCATTTATTCTCGCATTTAGCCTTTCTTCACACCTCACAACTTTCTAATATGTTCATTCCCCAATTTTATCAATTCTGCGCACAGCCCTAACACGACCACCTA
>JABUQX010064707.1:67500-72553 GCA_015478945.1 Trachelipus rathkii
AAAGTTCCTTTTCGTTATTTATCGTCTTGATTGATTTACAACTTAAAAACTTTCTGATAATTCTGCAGATAATTTCTGATTATAATTTTATAGATATTAGACAATAGAACATTAAACCTTAGGTAGACAAAGGCATTAAACATTAATTTTTCTTTAATTTACTATTGGATATATATAATATATATATATATATATATATAATATATATATATATATTAATGTGTGTGTGTATATATATATATATATATATATATATATATATATATAATAATATATATATGTAATAATAATAATAACAACTTATATATATATTGAAAGATAATAATATATAATAATAATAACCAACAACAATATATATATATATATATATATATATATGTATATATATATATATATAAATAATAATCATATTAATAATAATTATATGTGTGTGTTTGTGTGTGTGTTTGTTAGTAGGTGTGTGTAGGTGTGTGTGTGTGTGTGTGTGTGTGTGTGTGTGTGTGTGTAGGTGTGTGTGTGTGTGTGTGTGCGTAAGGAGTAAGCGTTTCATAAACAGAATTGATCCCCCCACAGTTGTTCTTATAAAGATAAAGCTATTGCCTTACTTATTGTTACGTAATTATTTCTTCTAAAGATGTTTTTTCTGCTATTTCTCTCAGCTAAACAATAAGGTGGGAAATGCTGACAGTATCCATTCTCTGGTTATTAAAACTTGGGTCTTCCGATCTTGTACTTTACCTTAAGTAAACTATTTTGATCTGTCTATCAACTTCAACATTTCCTTTTTACTGGAAGCTTTTGCTTATTCAGGCTTTGCTGAATAAGGGGAACCTCTTCCGACCTTTTAACTATGCTTATATTGCTTTAATGTCCGTTTTCCCCAAGTTTTCTAATAAAAAGATTTGGAAAACATCTTAAATCTTCTAATCTCATCCTAGATAACTAGTATGACTTCTGTAAAGAACCCTGTGTCTGTTGTCTTCTAAGGAATGGTGTACCTGTTACCTTCTAAGGAATGCTGTACCGGTGATATTCTAAAGATCGCTGTACCGGTAATCTTCTAAAGAACGTTGAACCTGTGATCTTCTAATTAACGCTGAACCGGTAATATTCTAAAGAATCGCTGTACCGGTAAGCTTCTAAAGAACGTTGTACCTGTGATCTTCTAAAGAACGCTGTTTCTGTGATCTTCTAAGGAACGCTGTACCGGTGATATTCTAAAGATGATGTGGCGGTAAATCTTTCTAAGGAAGCAGTTTGAAACCTGTGGATCTTCTAAGGAACGCTGTACCGGCTATCTTCTAAGAAACGCTTTACCGGTGATATTCTAAAGATCGCTTTACCGGTGACCTTCTATCCCTTCTATATCTGATCTTCAGTATTTCGGTGAGAGAGAGAGAGAGAGAGAGAGAGAGAGAGAGAGAGAGAAGAGAGAGAGAGAGAGAGAGAGAGAGAGAGAGAGAGAGAGAGAGAGAGAGATTAAGTCTTGATATATAACTTCCCTCTTTCGGTATATATCTTTCTTTTTTATGACTCCACACTGATTTCCTTTCGATGAGTTTATAAAAACTTTCTAGAGCAATAGAGGACTATCACTCATCCATTAAATCTATCAATTGTGATGCTTCGTAAGGTTCTGTCCTATCCAAACTCTATTTCTACTTTTCATTAATGACATTTTATATCTGTTATTTCATCTTTTCTCCACTACTATTCCGTAAGCTCTAGCCTTCATTCCTTCTTTCATTCTAAAAGGCGTCCCACACTCTTCATTAAACCCTTCACTCCTTGTTTCATTCTAAAAGGAGTCCTAGCCAACAGCGAATGGCTAATGCAGAAAGTGACCTTGGAGCAACTGACCTCTGACCTTTCTTGAAATTCTAATTGGGGCATAAAAAAACATTGGGTATTCAATGCCTCAAACACTCAAATCTTTCATCTTCATACTCGACATAATCTTTCAAAACACACTACTCAACCCTTCGTCTGTCCTTAATATTCTTGGTGTTTCTTTTTCGTTTCATCTTTCATGGAAGGACACATTGTTCCTCTCTCTCTCTCTCTCTGCTTCTCGTCATCTCTACCTCTCCTCTACTTCTATCCTTCCTCTGCTCTCTCTCTCTCCTCTCTCCCTCTCTCTTTCTCTCGCCATACCACATCCTTTGAAGGGGGGGGGGGCCTCGTCTATAAATACTTTTCCACAATATCATCATTTCTCTGTCTAGCTCTTTTACTCCAAACTTTACCGAAATGCTCATTCTTACTGTAGTCTTACATCTATTGCATTATTAGTAAAGTCTGGAAGACTTTTCCTTAAATCTGTTTCCCCACCTCCTTAAGGCTATATAATAAGTATAAGATAATATATATATATTAATTATATAATATATATATTAATATATATATATCTATATAATATATATATATAATATATTATATAATATATATATATATATTATATATATATATTATATACTATATATATACTATATATACTATCATATATTATATAACAGATATTATATATATATATATATATATATATATATATATATATATATATATAATAGTGTTTGTTCGCTTACTTGCTTCCAGTAAATATACATGATACTAATAAGGTATTTTATATAACTTCTTATCAATACTTTGCAATCTATCAGTCTAAGCCTTGCGTGATCGAACAAACTATCAACGCAAATTCCTAGAATATATTAAAAGTTATTTATCATATAATTTTATTAAACTAATATATACTTTTATATTTTCTTATTAATATAAACACGTTAATAAAGTTAAAAAGCTGTTAAAATTCAATTATTTATAATGGTAATTTGGAAAATCGGTAAGTAAAACGATATATATATATCATAATATATTATATAATATTTAAATATATATATACTAATACTCATACATATATATATAATTTATAAAATATATATATATATATTATTGTATATACATATTATATATTATATAATATATTAGTATACATATAATATCATATTATATACTATATATATATATTATAATATACTATAATACTAATATATATATATATTATATATATATATATATACATACACATCAAGTAAATAACAATATATATCATCTATATTATATTATAATTATTATATACTATTATAACTATACTCATAATAATATATATTATATAACTATATTTTAATATATATATATAAGTACTAATATATATATATATATATAATATATATAATATATACTATTTATATAATATCTATTATATATATACATATATATATATATATACTATATATATATATATTATTATATATATTACATATATATATATATATATATATAAATATATAATTATTATATATGATATATATATTATTATAAATAGTATAATTATATATATATATACTATATAATTACTATATATATATAAGTATATAATTATATATAATATATATATATATTTATTTATATATTTAATATACATAATATATATACTATTATCACACATTATATTATAATAATATATTTAATATATATATATATATATCTATATATAAAACTATATCATATATACTATATATTATATATAATATATATTATATAATACACATACATCATAATACATACAAATACCACACTTATAATCACTAATTAATATCATACACACATATACTGACTATAAACACTACATACATATATACATATATTATATATACTTAGTATATAAATATATATATATACATAACTAACAATTGGAAATCTAAACACTACACAGCACATATATATATATATAATAATATATATATATATATATTATGATATATACTATATATATATATATATATATTATATACACACTAAATATATATATAACTATTTATATATATATTATATATATAATATTTATATTATATATTATTAATATAATATATATATATCATCAACTTATATATAATTATTATATAAAAAAGTTTAAACCCTCCACAGCCACACACCACATCACACACACCACACACACACCACACACACACACCTATCAAAAAGGACGGAAACTAATTGTAGGTTATTTTGGCTAAGAATCCGTGATTAAAAAGGGTTTTTTCCGGCACACACACACAGCACACACACCAGCCACACACACACACATACACACATCCACACCAACACACACCACACACACACACACAACACACACACTAGCACACACACACACGAACACACACTTGCCACACCACACACACACACACACACACACACTCCACACACACACACACAACAACCACACACACACACTTGCACACACACACAAGAAAAACACACACACCACCTCACACACTACACCACACACTAAGCCCCCCTCCCACACACACACAACTCACACACACAGAGTTTTAATGGACCAATTTTAAAAATGTATCCCAAGCTCAGAGATTTTGTTTTGAGTACTTGCAAAGAAATGCCATAAAATGAAACTAAAAGAAGGAAAACTTAAGTGAAACTCTCTACCAAAATGACCATGAACAAAGTTTAAAAGTTAGGAAGAAAACAAATGATCAATTTTATTTTGAATTTTTCCAAATTCAACAATGTGAAGAGAAAAACATTTGTGATCATAAAAACTGTAGTATTGATTATATCAATGCAATAAAAAAAAATGCATACAATGTGGTGGAGTAAGGTGCAAACAGTGGTAAAAGAAAAACAAAAATGAGAAAAAGACTAAAGAGAAGAAAAATGCAAGCAAGAAAGAAATAAACTCAAACTTGAAACTGGGCAGAAGTAAAACTGAGAGCAATGAAAGACACAGGGGAAAATGCCTCAGGATTTAAGAGATGTAACTAAAAATAAGAAAAAGATACACAAAATAGAAAAAACGTACAAAGAAAATAAAAATAAAATAAGTGATATTAAATATGATGAAGAGGAGAGAGTAAAACTAGAAAAAAATATGTGTTAGCTGAACTAAGTTATTTGAAATAAATCCTGAATGTAGATTTGAAGGATCACAAAAGAGAGTACAAGAGGATTTTGTGAGAATAATATGAAAAGGCAT
>JABUQX010064708.1:0-23650 GCA_015478945.1 Trachelipus rathkii
TTATTATATCAATTCATTACATTATATAATAATATATTATAATTGTTGTTTCTTTATTTTTCATTATTATAGTTATGATGGTGATATATAAATATATATCTAATTATAGATTAATATACGCATGACAACACCAAATCGAACAATAACACTAGAGGCAAACTGAATCACCCTGACTTTCATCCTTCACTTTCCTTTTTCATCTTCGCTCCAATCATCCTCATCCTTCATTTCATGTAACATTGTTGCAAAGTTACAAACCTGTATTAAAATAAATAAGTGCCACTTATTAAAGGGAACCAATGCAACTACACTATACATACCAACTATAAGAAAAAAAGATACCTGTAATAAAGTATTTATAATACAAAAATAAAAGCAAATTTTTTATTGTATATCATCTATAAATATATTATATCAATATTATATATATATATATAATAATATATATGATATATCTATATATATCTATATATATATATATACTACTTATAATAAGTATATATAGATATTAATATATATTTGTATGATTTTTATTATATATAATCGATAATCGTTATTATCTATAATTCTCAACGTAATAATACATGGATATCAATATTATTTTATACTAATCCAGTTTCTTTTTTTATCAGTTATATTGTGACTATCATATAAGAAAACCTATTAAATAACCGGGATCCCATAAAAATACTTAATAGGGTTGATGTAATAAGAGTAGGAAGGAGAAACGAAAGAATTAAAATTATATGAACTTTTTAAAATCGCTTTAAACAACACAGTTTTTTCCATAGCAGGAGATTCAGGAGGTATGTTAATAAATGAAAAAGGTAAGTGCAAAGTGCGTGAGTACTCCCATATATCTGTTTGCTCGTTAAAATCAATTATTGAGAATCGAAAGATTACTTTCTAGTATAAATATTCACCATAATATTTTAACAAGAAATAAATAAAAAAAGGAAGAATAAAGAAAAAAAAGTTATAGAGAACCGCAACACAATTCGGCAACTAACGCAATAAACAACAGTTGTACCCATCAGTAGGAACAAGCGAAAGGAAAGAAGAAGAACAAATCATTCGGCATATATAATCAGAGATAGACTATAAACGATACAACAAACATAGATAACAAGGTAATAGAGAGCAGGTTACTAAGCGAGCAACGAAACAATAAATTCCAGCTTGGCCTTGCAACTTATATTTTTTTGATATCCAACCAGGGAACAGACAACAATAGAGATCGAAATTCCAGGGCTGTAGCTGCTTCCGGAAGAATGCAGAACTCCACCAAGATTGAAGTTTGGTGAGTACAGCAAAAATATCGCAGTTTAAAAACCTACCCAATATATAATAATTTAGTAATTATTAGTAAATTATATAATTAGTAATGATGCTATATTATATATATATATAATATATATGATATAATAAATAAATATATAAATGATGAAATAAAAAGATCCATTAAACATGAGTTCGTATTTTTATTCGAAAATCTTACAAAACGCACATTGTCTACCCCGAAAGTTGATTTTGCCAACAACAATTCTTTTCCTTTTTTAGATGTCCTGATTTAATATATCTATATATTATTTTCGAATTGTGTTTAGTTATTAATTATTTTACTAGGATAGCCGAATTCTCTCGTTCAAGATGAAATAAAAGATATAACGTTTTACTTTCAGATACTGATCAAGAAAGTTTCAGATAAATTACAAAGCAAAATATTTCGTGTCCAAAACATGATTTCAAAACGAAAAGGGTTTAATAAATTAAAACCTTTCAAATTTAGGTTTGTCCTCTGCGTATAAAGCTTATTACGGAGTTTACAAAAAAAAAAAATCGAAAAAGTCGACACTTAAAAAAACAATTACATATTGGAAATCAGCGTATAAGCTTATTATATGCAAAAGTCAGTTTTAGAATGATTTAAAACTAACGAATAACCCAAGAGACCGCATGAACCATCAGGATCAGGGTCCTGCTCGGCTCTTAGTGGAAACAACGGGGGGGGACTCTCATGTATCGCCGACAGTCATTGAGGCATTCGCCACGCGTCAGTAGATCGATAGAGTTCGATATCGATCCCACCGGAGAGTTGTGGCGGAAGACGGCATAGGAAGACGCCAGAGGGGTGACGGGGGCACGGAGCAACGGGTCTTTATTTGGTTAGACGAGGCATGGCGAGTCAGAACGTGGTGGAAATAGGAAGATGATAATTCCAGGATGGTCCTACATGAGCAGCGGCCAGTACCGCCACGATCGCGGGCTCGAGCCGGCCCCTAATGGAAATATATTTCCTTGAACATCAATTTTTAGGGGCCGTATGACAAGAGCCGCATGGGGACAGAGGGGGACGAAAACACCGACTATTTCCCATATATAAGACTGTATTCACGGCCTGGATTCCGAATATGATATTCTTTGATTATTTCTGTAAATGTCGGTACTTCTTACCGAGATGTTTTTTTTTTGACATTCCGGTATAAGCTTTATCACGGCTGGATGTCCAAAGATACATGTATATTGGTTTTCCCTAGTAACAAGTGTACGATACATGTTCGAGATAACTTATCTCATCTGGCCCGCTTTTCTGGTACTCATAGCCGCCTGAAAAAAATAAATAATTTATTAAAAAGCACTGATACAGCTTCACTAAATAAGTGACAATGAATCGAGTACAAAATATCTTTCGTTCTGGCCTGGACGCAGGGCTCCGTGTTTACGCCTGAGGAATTATAGTGCTACGTCTCTCTACTGCTGGACGTGCTCTCGTATTGCTATATATGAGAATATTGATACTAATTAATAATATAAAAATATAATACTAATATTAATATATGTATATATATATAATACTAATCATTATAATATATATTAATTTAAACTATTAGGTATAAAGAGAACAAAGATATAAATTGAACCATTAAGCTTGGACATTCACACACCTTCTACATTAAAATCAGTGAGAGAACTTTATATGAATATTCTTGTTACCTCCTAAACATGAAATATTTAAAGCAACAACCATGTAAGTTAGATAGAGCGACTAAGAGAGTTTTCATGAACTCAAGGAGAACAGCGGTCAATACAGTGGCTACACATTGAACGGGGCATATGCATATCTGGATAGTAACTAAGTATACCTATATATAATATCAATATATATAAGTAATATACATATGCGGATAATATTAGTGATGATATATATCATACGTCAGTAAGTACTATCTATATAGTACAGGTATATATTACTAATACTATAATATTGTGATAAATATCGATGAGCTAATATATTATAGTACAGTGGTGAAGACATGTGATATCCCATGAACTATAGAAATATAAAAATCTATGTGTATAGACATGTTGATAGGTTCTCCCAATAGGTCGCAACTTAAATTGGCTGCTTATATAATGATAACCTAGAATATTGTATAGGAAAGACTTGGATACTTTTACCCAATGGAGACATTTTCCACACTACGCCAGACTGGTATTTTGATCGTAGTTAGAATATTTGCTGTCTCACGACATAAGAGGTTTAGCCAATGAAAAATTAAGAATAGAAGAAGAAGCGTTCCAACATTTTTGCGTATGAGTGAGAAGTAAGCTGATGGAATATAGGGGCGCGCATGGCCGTAGTACCCGAATTCGGTGGTATGCAAAGCTGCCAAAATATATCTTATTATACATTAATCATAATATAGTATTATATTATATATATCATAATGATATATAGTCTCTATAGGTAATATAGTATATATGCGCTCGTTATGATTATATCAGTATTATATATTATATAATAACGTATAAATAATATATATATAATATTAATTATAATATAATTTGAAAATTGATATTTTGGTACTTATACATTTATTTATAAGAAGATCAATTATCATCTTTCCTTACTTTTTTGAAATGGTTTCTATATATAAATCTACCAGCCTGTTTTTGGCACATTATCTTGACAGGTTTGACTATTTATATATGGGCTAGGCCTAACCAGACTCAGGAAAGTTTAGGCAATATTTAAATGACAACTTAAGTCGATATCGAACTGCCAATTATAACCATGCGTAATTTATAAATAACTATACAACTACGATTTTAATTAATAACTCCTATCAAGAATGCGAGTAATAAATTAATAATTAATAAATAAATAGTGAATAGCGTAATTATGTATCAACATCCAACACAGATTACAACTTGCCGACGAAGTAACTAGCAATTAATACAACTTGTCTTGCTCGATGCAGAATTTATAGGTACGCTAGAAGAACTGACGCTCATGCCAAGGAACGAGCTCTGCGCGAGCATAAACTGGTATATGGTGCAAGAATGAGCTCAATTATGACCTTGTTTATGAGATTATGAATTAACATAAGGATCCCGTATAACCAGTAGATGATGCAAGTTAGTGGCTTAACATTTCAAGGCAAATAATTAGTTAAATTAATATTGATATACTTATTATTATTTATTGCCATAAGATTGGTAAATTTAAATGGGATTTGAATCTGGTTTAATAGAATTCTGGAACTAGAATCAGTCCGGTTTGAAGGTCTAAGGTAAAACGATATACTTTTTAACTGCGGAATGTAATAGGTCCCAAGCTGAATGGGTGCGACTACTTATATATAAAAAGGAAATTGCGCTAGTGGAAGATTTGAAGAGGCACGCTCCAAATACCAGTGCGCAGTGATCGAAACGAAAATTATTATTGAGTTTATAGGTATAGTAAGCGTATACTAGTATATAGATTGATAGTAGTCGGTAACATGATATCATATATATTATATATATATATATGACGTCATTAAGCAGAGCTAATAATATATTTCTTCAGGCAATAATCTTTGTTGTACGGAAAAATATTGATATTACATGTTGGAGACGAGCAGCTTGGTGCTAGTGAGCTTTTTTTAAATATTTTCAGATTTGTAACCTAATTATGTTAAGTAAGTGTATGCATACATCATGTCCTACCTCCAAAGACCGCCACTTGATCTGGCATGATGGACGTATGTCCACGTTTCATAAAGTGAGCATTTTAGTAGTGCGACAAAGATATCGTAGCGCCTTATAAATATATTGCTTATACTAGTATAGGCTTCAACGCAAGACAGTCACTACAACACAAACGTAGGCTGTGGTCATTTAATAGAGCATATAAATTTGCTTCAGCCATAAGTATGTCTTCATGTCAACATTATGCAAGCTTGACCAGTTAAGCGTTAAAGCTCAATTTTCGATTCGTATAGCATAACGCTTGTAAATCGCAAAACGAGAGTAGAAAACTGAACGGACATGGCTATCGCGAGGTGCTATCCTATCTTGCTCTTTTTTCCGAGAGGCGAATTATCTTGCTTTAAAATTTAAGTTATTGAATCAATAAAAGTTAAGACTACGATAATATTTTTGTGATATGCACAGCTACTTCAACAGACAGTAGTGAAGCTGTTACTTACTTATTGAGATCATTAACTAGCCAATTAATAGATTACTTTGCCAGGAAAAAAATGAACATTGAGAACAAATTCATAAGAATTACGTATGTTATATTCTAAGTGTTCTGAGACAGCACTATCCGACATACTGCAATATTATATTAAAACTCTAGGACTACATAGGCCGTTATCGTAATTTGCATCTTGATGCTAAAAAAATGCTTGAAAGATTGTTCTGTCGGTATTTCTGCGATGGGCAAAAGCCAATAGTCCGGAAGCAGACAAATTCGATAAAAAATGCCAATCACAAAAGTACAGAGACATATGGTGATTATGATGGATGATATAGATATGATATCGATATATGAGTAGATAATTATGATGATGAATATGACTATGCTGCTTATTCTGATAGAGAGGATGATGCTTAGTTTTAATTACAACAGGAATTTTGACTTTTCATATTACGACCTAGAAGTTAAAGTAAATTGCGTATTAGCGGTTTGTTGACAGAACGATAGGCTATGGGAGAAAAGTCATTGATCGTATTACAAGAAGAGATGTTTGGTTCATAGTGCCTCCGTTGATTGTTTTTGCATGGTCGTGCACAAATAAGATCATAAAGAATTTCTGGCTTTGTTTGAATATTTTTGCTTTTTCTATCATTATTGTTATTTTATTTTTTGATATTTTAAAGTGATTAATTTCAATAGAATATAAAACATTCCGATAATGATTAAAGTAATCTGATACGCAAGAGCTGAGCTTCATGTATTTCAATTTGCTACAAGCTATACAAAGGAACTGCCACAACAAGAAGATGCAATGCATGTGTGCAAAGTCATGTATATCGTTTATGTCTCTGATCTATGATTGAGATTCAAAGAATGTATTACATAAAATATACACTTCTTCAGTGTTGCGGGTATCATATTGTGTCATAAAGCGCCTATAGACGAGACGTCCATGCCACTTTTATAGAATAATTGAAACGCTACGATATAGGAGGACCATAGGGTAAAAATAATCACTTAAATGGCGGCAGTCAATATAGAATCAGTTATAAAGTCTTTCTCATTTCGCGTGATCGTCAACGAGTCTGGAGAGGTGGCAAAATTATCGGTAAAAAAATCGCTAATAATTTGATGTTTTTTGCCTTCGACAAAATCGGAGTAAAATCCCCATGCATGGTCCCTGTGTTGTTGCAGACTTAAAGCTTTTAGCGACATTTGCTGGCTGGATAAGCTGAACATTAAACGATAGTTCCTGCAACTTCGAGCTCATTTTTGAGACAGCAAATAGGGCGAAAAAACGAGAACGCTGCTAGATTATCAGGTGGCGGGTTGTCTTTTAGGTCTGATGTTAGCGATTAGAGATTAATTTTAGGTAAGAAAAACGGGATTATCTTATTAGTTTGACTCCCTAAGTTTTCATTTAAGGAACCATATCTGATCAGGAACGGTAGAAGTATATTATTATGTCAGATTATTTAGGTATACATACATAAAGATAAGTTAATAATGAAAGTGGTAATACGCAATATACTCGAATAAGTAATAATAAATCATGAAATAATGTACGATTTATAATTCGACGATATTCTTATAACGCACTATTATATCTAGTATAATTAACTAATAGGGCGTGTCAGTCGAGGTTAGAGGTTCATAGGATAGACATATATTCGTCGGGCATTTAGGGGGGCCATCGAGCCAATGGAGAACCAGAGGCCGCGTCGTCCACGGTATACGGGCATAACGGCACGAGCGGACCGACTAGCGTGGTATACCAATTTAGTGCGTAACTGCTGAGGCGTGTTACGTTAGGTTTTAACATCCCACTAATACAGGCAGACTTCTTATATATTATAATATAATATATATATAATATCATAGTAGTAATTATATAGTATCATATTTTAATTATACTATATAATATATATATTATATATATATAATTAGTATATTTATATATAATGATACTTATTACGTTTTTTCGGAAAACTCGACGCCACAGCAAAGTCTACGTGGTAGTTATATCGATATCTTGTGTTTTCTCGGTGTAACATATTCATGGCACTAAAAAGAAACCAGTAAGTCGACTTATATTCAGTAGTATCATACTTAAAATTTAACACGGTTTAATAAGCTATTGTTTTTTGGTGTCGATGCACTTTCAACTATAATATATATATTATACTATAATATATATTATATATATATAATAGAGGGGTGGTGGAGGAGGGATATATATGTATATAGGAAATCAACTGTGCAATGTATATGAGATAAGTATAGGTATACGGCTTAATGATAGACTTGATATTGAGTAAGCTATAGATAGAATAGTAGTTATCATATATCAGTATTTATGGTGAGGGTTTAATACTAGAAACAATTTGTCTTAAGTTAATAATTATCCGGGATAAGTGTACATAGTTTTAGATTGGTGAGGCTATAATTACGATGTACATGATACGTTGGTATCTAAGTTAAGACAGCGCCCTAGGCGCTGGCTATTTAGTTTATAGCGGGTAGGTTAGAATAGTATAGGGAGGAGCTTGAAGTGTGCGAGACCGAACTAAGAGAAACCAATAGCCCACAATTATAGGTAGGTAGGTATGAATTCGTTGGCTGAATAGAGTGGCGCTAGTATTGCCATGTCATCTCTGAGTGGCGTACTGGCAAATTATGACTATAGGAAATATGAATACAGTGAAGTTGTCGTCGGAATACGACATGAGGCGTAGAATTGATTTACGAAATCGGGAGAGAACAGTGTGAGATGTGATTTGGTTGTAAGGTGGATGGCATCGGATAAGCGTACAACCGCATCAGAGGGCAGACCTGTCAAGATGAAGACAATCGAGAAGTCAGTAGACCTGGAGCAGGCGAGCAATGTATACAGTGGTTGTGATTACGACAACGAGTACGCCATCATGAGAGGATACGCATGAACGCTCCAATTTTGATGAACGAGCACGTGATTAGAGAAATAAGTTAGGTTCTATTTGTTTTATCTGCGTAGTATGGTGGGTACGAGATGAAACTATAATCCGACTAATACACGCCCGAGAAATTTATTGATATAGTGCTTCGAAAGAATCGATAGTAAGCTATAGGCTGAGGACAGGGAAGATACGGCTGAGCACTAGACAGATTGAGACGTAAGCGACTGCACGAAAGGTATCACTATTCACTCAATTATTCGGGTCGTAAACTAATGCGAGCTTTCAGATATATATGATTAGAGAGTCAACCACAAGTATCAATAATTAGTCATTTTGGGGTGGACTACGACTCCTGAAGTGCCGGCCCGATCGCAGATGGAGCTACTAAAAAACGTGATAAGAAATGGGATAGCGTAGGTAGTGCCTAGTCCGAATGTCTACTTAAAGAAGAGGACGGACTACAGAACAATAATATATAAGGCAAGAAATGTTCCCCAATAGCTCCAGGATGGTTTGGCCGAGTGATAGCTGCTTGATAAAGCAAATGTGGAATCGCTCTTACGTTTGCGTGACGCCCAGAATAGAAATTGCCAATACATCAGCGCGTATGGTTCAAGTCGAGGCTAAGCCATAATTTCAGAAGAAGATATAGTCGAGAATAGGGGTAGACAGAATTACGTCTTCAATGTAGGTATGATCAAGTAGGAAATTGGCTGCAGCATTATAAAAGAGATACTGTCAGCTAGAATTCCAGCACGAGGTCATATGTGGGTGGAGATGCTAATTACCACAATCATGAAAATAGCAGCTCAAACCTTCTAAGAGGATATATGTCATGATATTCCAATTAGTTGGAGGTTATATTTGATGTCAGAACATGGCTGAATGGAGATATGGCCTAATAAATCGCAGAAGAGTATATGAATAATGTGTGTAGTAATACAGGCGACTATCGTTTAACTGTTGCGGCAGGAGATAGTTTAGTACGAACAAGCGATTGGCAGATCAAGGATTTTAGTTAAAGGAAAGACGCGTAGTACTGAGAGAGATGATTTATATTGGTTAATAGATCAACGATCACTTTCCTGCTCAAAGTTTCTAAACAGAAGATAAGTTAAGAATATACAATTAAGCTTATATTCTGTATTAGAAGAATCGATTAATTTATAATATAATCGATTATAATCGTAGTGCAGGGTTTTAACTGAAATAATGCTAGTACTAATATAATATATATATACTTACTCAATATATATATATAATTATATATATGATATATAGTATATATAGTATAGTACACTTCAACTAGGAAAGGTGTTGTATATAATAGTGATAGTAATGTATATATGATACTAGATGTAGTATAGTTAATATTATCTAATATGGCGCCAGGCCTGGGCTCAATTGAAGGCCGCGCATATTAATCGTTAACGTGTTAGATATAAAAATGCTAACACTGCTAAAAAGGAATTCATATTTATAAATATCATGCGAATGAACAATTTGATCTTAGGAATAAAATGAAATTGACGGGATAAGATAATTGCATTGGTGAAAGCCGAGAATATAGATGATGTCCACGCTAAAAAACAGATAGTCAATGTTTGCGTGCAGGTTAGCTCGATGAGCGATAGAAGTTTAATGTGAGTGAAACGGAAGAAGGACATTTCACTCGCCAAAACGCGGTATGAATTAACTAGGTTCATTTGTAAAGCGAGCGTCTGTGAAACTTCGCGCATAAGGAATCGTCATTATATAATTCATTATTTTAGTGTAATTTATAATATAGTAGAAGTATAACTATACTATATAGGGATATAAATTATATAGATATAAATGGATATATATTAAGTATATATATATTATATAATAGTATTAGTATATTATATGGATCGTATAATAGTATACATACTATGTCTAAGGGCGCGGCAACAAGTAGGAGGGGGCCGAGCGTCCGTGAAAGATAACGCGGAGAACATAAGAGGGGGACGGTTTTACTCAATACTGGGCGGGGACCGTAGGGGTCTGAGGAACCGCTGCGGGGCGGCGACATGCAGGCACATCCCGGCGCAGGGTGTCGTGAGCGAAATAGTGCCTGACAGAGCTGTGCGATCTGATGAGCGCAAATCGAATCCTGCCAGCGTGCGATTTCGGCCGTTGAGTACTGTGCTATTATGTTATCTTATCAACAGACCCGTTACAACACAGGCCGCCAGGGAAGCCATTGTTAGGTCGAGCATTTCAAGGGCCAGCGTAAGGTGAGACGCTAAGATAAGATGAACAGTAAAGTATATTATTTTTTCCATTTTGTAAGCTTTAGAGAATAAAGGAACTATTTTTGATATAGGATGGTGGAATTTTATTGAAACATGATCTTTGTTGACATTTTTAAGAAGTGTTTTCCATAGGGCATCTAAATATTATACGACTTAGTATTCTAAATAGTGATTATTCGCTTATCCTTTACAATGTAAAACATTATAGTACGTTTTAGAAACTAGTGCGCTAATCGGAGCAGGCTAGAACATAGTATATAATGATAACTCATATATTATATATAGCTTATCATATTATATATATAATAATATATAATATATCATATATATATATACGTTAGTATATATGATATCTTAGTACTAAATGTATAGTATAATAACGTGAGTCAATCATAGCTGCGACAGGTAACATACAGCGACAAAGTCGCCGCCTGTATGCGCAAGAGCTCGCCAGCGCTATGAAGTCTTAAGCAGGATGATTTTACAAAATTATTACGATGACTCAACAATCTTAAATTATATATATATATTATAATATATATATATATATATATATATATATTTAATATATATTATATATATTAAGTTGTATATATGATATTGATGATTTAATACTACTATATACTTGCGATTTTGCTGGCAGCTTTCGAAACGAAAAGAGTAATAGAGGATTGAGTCAAATGAATATATGAACTGAAACTACACAGAGAACAATTAGAATAACATTGTATTAATGCCAGAGACGACATCATATCGTTGCAGTCGCAATCGAAAAATAATTGTCTTATCTGTAGAAGAACCGTACGGATCTGCCAAAGTGCGCTACGAGCTGAACGGTCAAAGCTGGGGATCTTTGAAAGACTGTGCGGATTTTATTTTTTAACGATAAACGATATCCCAGCATGGTGAAGATCGCGAATAGAGTAGGAACTAAGAGTCGGGTATTTCTCCGCCTACGCGGGGAGTCGGAACCGTGGCACCTCCCTGTTCCCTGCGTCGGCTCGAACGTGCACAGAAACAGGACTAAAAAAGCAGTAAAAAAATGGTTGAAGCAAATAATTATATCAGTTCTCACCAGAGACTATTATGATAAAAGATACCAGCTAATTAGTAGCAGCTACTGACTACAGCGTCACTGACACGAACGTGCAGTAAATGAGAAGGTTATGGAAGAGCATAGTACGCGTGGCCGAGGTACTGGAGTGCAGAAGCATGTGACGCCCGAGCCTAGCAAGACAACGAGTTATAACTTCAATTATTTATACGGTGTACTATGTAATTAAGTATTAGTAATAAAATTCAATTTTTACTTTATAAAGATCGATCATCTAGTAATCCCTATTTGTGCAAGATCAGTTGTCATTCAATAAATCTACTTAATTAATTCTACATTATAATCTACATAACATCGCCTTTGTATTGAAAACATAAATTTCGGTCATTCATTCAGGATGGTTCCTAGATCAAATCCTATCTCATCATTACTTATTACATGTTTCTTTGAATATAACGCTATAGTATATTCAAGTATAATATAGTATATATATTAAGATAGTTAATTATACTATATATGATTATTTGTGATATATAGTGAGTATATGAATAGTCCTTGTGATTTTGAGTTATATCTCATAATAATAGATTGCTTCGTAGCGTGATGAATTATAATGTCGTGTTGAACTACGTATTTATTGCTTATGTTTTTAAGCAACGATCATTCTTAGGTCACCGTATTAGATGATGCAAGTCACTGCATGACGATATTGCGGCGCGTGGCTACTGCTAGAATTAGGGATACTCTGCTCGAGATTTTTATTTTTTTTTTTTTATGATTGTACTACTAATGTCCAAGAGTGAATATATGTACTAAGACGTAATGAACTATCGTTAAAGAGAGTCAAATTATAACATTATATAGGCTAATAAGTCTTAAGGAAGTATGTCTCGTTATATGCATGATTAAATACGTGTGAAGAGCCTGTCGATTTAGTATTCAAAGTTTACAGATATTGCATTTATAGAGATGCTATTTCCTACGTAAGTCATTTATATGTATATGATGTTCAGAAACGTTCGATACATATCGAGTACTGTATAATGGAGCTGGAAGCGATAAAGCGTACCATGATTCGCCACATAGAGATATGTAGTACGGCCAGTATCATTTATAGTGAAATTTATGACCGATGGCTATACAGAAGGAATTGTCAAAAGATTTTGAGATCAAGCCCCAGCTTTTTAAGTGAAAAGCACTGTAAGGGCATGCGTATTATAAACGGAGCTTAGTTCTGCTCGACTTTCGTCAAGTGTACGACCTCGAGATCCTCACGCATTAACGTAAATTCGCAATGATATGGAAGAGCAGGTACCATTGTATAGAATTTTTTCTACTTAGGTAAAGGCAGACCTTAGAGCGTCGGCAACGATACTATAGCGAAAGATTTTTCCCGTCTAGTCAAGGTAAGCATATGGAATCCAGAAACCTAGCAGCCTCTGTTCGATAGTTAGTTTGCCGCAGGTGCGGGCTGAGCCATATCGGACCATTGTTTTTTTATTTACTATATTGATTCTTGCTAGTGATCATTTATATCTTATTTCGGCATTTGTTTGGCGAAATGCTTATCATTAATGTGAGAAGGTGAGAGATCAAAACAATCGTAAGATTATTCTTCTGACCTACTATCGTAATATTTAAGTTTTTATACTTCGAAGGAATAACCCGCTCTAGTTTGTGGAAATAAGAAGGTCAGGATTTTGTAACTATGGCACTGCTAGATACTCATAATTTGGATAATAATTAGGAACGTTTAATGATAATATGGAGCGAATAATACTAATAAAATTACGATATAGCGTAGTATTCCCATTTTTAAAATCATAGCTAAGCATGAATCGCACTAGCTACACATAATTGCTTGTGATGGCCTTTAGTGTAATAATTGTTAGTTTGGCAAACATTGATCGATCATAATAGATATGTTGCTTGCAATCTTTTTACGAGCTAATTCACTTGCAAAGAAATTTTTGTTTTCCTGAGTAGCTAAGTAAAATAGGCTTAGTAGCTCTTCGTTAGAATAATTGGAGAACACGGTATGTAAAGGCCTAAATTGTAAACTAAGTAATGTAACGACAACATTGCCAATTATAACTATTCAAAACATGGCTGAAGGTGGTCGAAAGTATATCATAATTTGTTCATGCTATATTTAAAATTTTAATTTGCTGAACCTTGGTGTTAAAATAGTTATTAGACTATGATGTGTTAGCGTAATTCTCTGACAAGATTTTCAGATTCTACATATAGCAAAGGTATGTGATGATAGAGTTAACGAAAATGTGCAATATGGGTACAGGGTGAATATGTTGCGATATATGATCGCGTTATCGCTATGTCGTTTTATGGCACAGTGTTATTTTCATATTACACTAAGACAAGTAAGTGAACGAGTGGTAGCGGAAAGGAATACGAATACATATGCGAAATAGGCAGTAAAGGTTTTATTTTTTGGAATGTAGATGAGTAAAGCCTATTCTTGATGGCTGCAAGTAAATACATGAAGTGTATGGTGGGCTTATAATGATTATTTCCCTATATTGAGAAGTACTACCTACCTAGATGAACTGGGCAGCTGTAGATTGATATATATGCTAGCTTGGGTCTTACATGTTTTACGGCTGATATCTAGACATATACAATGACTATCAGTTAGTGGTCTGAGAGCGGTCGCCTAGCCGCGGCAAGCGAACGAATTATCTATGTTTATGGCTGCTAGTAGCTACCTTGACTTAGTGAGGCGCATGGGGGGAGCGGCAGGCTCAGGCGCTTATTCTCGACTTATTTTGATTCTGCTAGAGGATTCTAAGAGTCTATTGGTCCTGGACAATCGGGTATAATGACATAGAGGATGGGGCTTTGACGGGATGCCAGGTTATAGACGTAAGGTCAAGTATCGGCGTAGGATAAGAGGAGCGGGGCGCGTTTATTAAGTTCTTAGTACGGAATGAGCCGTGTGGATTTAGCTTATGGACTTAGCTTGCATGTGATATTTGTAGGTAATGATAAATATAGTATATAATTAATATATACTATTATATGTCTATAAGTATTATATCGAATGCACTTAAGTATATAATAGTAGCGAACGTGTTATAAGTTAATAACATATACTAGCTACGTACAATAGGGTAACTGAGTATAATACAATTGAGGCTATAACACATACATTTGACTAGATTATCTAGTCAGAGGCTGAATCATGAGTAGATACAGGCGTAATGTTTGTCGTGATAATAAGATTTGACCAATGATAAGTGATATACTAGTTCATAAGTAAGCTCTTTAGCTTTTGTTTTTAAGAACGTACAAATATAAGCTATGTGAGGGAACAGAGATACCAGTTCTTCGACTTAAGTCATTGTCAAATTCAGAGCGTAGTACTAGCAACACCTTGCACCTTATATAAGAGGTAATTTTAGGCTCTGAAATGGTTCAAGACAATATAGCTACCGTCATACTTCAGCAATCTAGGTTGCTGAAAGGCGATTTTGATCGAAAGTTAGTTATTGAACATTAGATGACACGCATAGTTAATGATTGCAGATTTATCATGTCACAAGATTGGATCAATGTGATCTTTTAGAGTCAAGTTATGCGCATGTCAATATATTGACTCCTACAATTGATTGATCGTAGTGCACGAATCGATTATAGTAGTAACTGAAATATACATATGAGTATGAATATGAATATAATATTATGCGTTATATATGAGTATAATATAATATATAATAGATTTATTATATATAACTATATAGTATTGAATTGATAGCAGTACGTATTATTAACTCATAAGTGACGTATATCCTGAATATGGACATCGATAATGGAGGTGGAGCGGCCATATCGAGGTATGGCAGCAAAGAATACTAAATTATTAAAAAACGAAACTTAGTGAATAAGATTACTTAGGCAGGCTGTAAATATGAAATTTCTGGGTATAATCCTATACCTTTGCGGCGTAAGAAAAATACCCCCAAAAACCGGGCCACATAAATAGGCTCACTAAGCCCAGAGAATTAGGCCAGCGTGCACAACTGGGCACACGAAGTCAGCTAGAACTTTCAGTGTAGCATAGAATTTACCTTTGGTGATAAGCAGTGCAATGAAAATTCCTATTATAATTAATCATAATGTTCAGTACCTAGTGACGTCAGGCCTATCGGCTATGGCGATCAAAGCCACCTGGAAATAATAAATCGTGAAGGCAACTAACTATGTCATATCAATACGCAAAGGTTATTTTTACCGTGATTTAGATATTTTGATTATTTTGTTTTTATAATGTTATCATTTCTTCATCTATAATTAAAGATTATAGCTTTGTTTATGGTTTATAGTTCGTCCTTTTATACTTCACAAATCTGTGGTAATTTCATTCACGTTGTTTTACCTGACTGGGCGTTTTTCCTTGAAAACTGTCTTCGATAAGTAGCTCCCGAATAAAGGAAAGGGTGGTTTATAAATAGCAATGTTTGTTTACTTTTGAAGGAAATAGAAGGTTGGGAGGTTCCCATTTGAAAAAGGCAATTTTTTCAAAAATAGATTTATCTGAACCGGGCCTTAAAAGCATCAAAGAAAAGTATATTTTCCAGCTCCACCGAAAGGTTTTCAAATCCATGAACACTTTGATGTTTCGGAAAACTCACAAAGTATTAAATTTACTTTCAAAGAAAATTTAGTTCCCACAGTTTTCTGTACCATCAAACGCAAAAGCCTGTAAGGAAAGAGGATTCACCAGAGTATATTTTTTTTTTCTTATATTCAAATATTTATTTTTTAATAAATATACTGACTAAACAGTATACAGTATATAGGTTTTGTGCCTATATTTTCTATACAGGCTTTTATATTTTTATCAGACCCTATTTTATTTATTATTAATGTTTACAGTTTTAATACAGTAATAGGCCCTATATATTTTTCTAAGACCATATACCAGACAGAAGGAACTCAGCAATTACTTGGCGTGAAAGGACCATCCTGTCCACTGCGCCATAACAGAAAATTTATGCATGAAAATTAATGAAGAAAATAATTTAGAGAAGGGGAGAATTCAAAGAAGTTTTAGTTTTAAAATTTACTATATAAAATTATAAATGTATAAATATTTACATTGAATTTAAGGGAGATATTTTTATATAAGGTGGAAATGAAACTCTTCTCCTCTAACTTGCTGATTTCCTTCTTTTCTGTTACACCAAAATGCTTATTGTCAAATCCAGAGCCAATCCTTTTCTGAAAGGATAGGATTTTATAGACTCTTCTATATTATTATTATTATTGTTATTATTATTATTATTATTATTATTATTATTACTTTTATTATTATTATTATTATTAAAAATGAAATTCAAATTTATTTATTTATTCACTCTATAGTTATAGTTTAAAGCAAATTGGTTAATATTTAATAATTAGATCCCCTTTCACCCTCTAATTCATTTATACAAATGAATGTGAGACCAAGATTGGATTAGTCAGCATACAAAACCCAAGTCTTTAAAAAATGATCTCACCTTTGTTGGAAGTTTCCAAGTAGGAAACTGAATTTTATCTTCTGTCTGAATATATGATAGAGAAATGATAAGGCCCTCTTCTAGGCTGGCCTGTTGTATAATACTACTTGGCCTTCTTCACTGTATGGAGTAGTATGTACTAGGCCAAAATATTTCTTTGTTTTTATCTCATAAAAAAAATAAAAAATTATATAGTTTTTTGTAGGTATTATTATTTTTATTATCAGTGGCCACTGACTAGTTGATGAGATCATTAATAATTTTTTTTATTGCCTAAAATAGGCAGAGCAAAGAACACAGTCTTGCTCCTTTAGATATTATATAGGGTCTGGCACTCTGCCAATCCTAATTTTTTTCCTCGTCAATTTCTTGCATCACAATTTGCAGAGCTAAGCATGATTCGAGCTTTCGCTTGAGGATTCATTTATATGTAAACAAACCAGCAAGTGAAATGGGATCAAAAATAAATTTTTTAAGTTGTTCACTAAAAAATTTATTTTTATATTTAATTTTTATTATTATTAATGTTATTTTATAACAGAATGAATAAATAAATAAATTTCATTCATATTAATTTTTTTTTATTAAGAAAAGGTCATTATTTCAAATCTTCAACTTCCAGTGGCCATAATAATAAAAATAATAAAACAAAAATAAACAATAAAAATAAAAAAATATATATAAACATATATATTATATAAAATTATATTATACATTATATAATATATATTTTAACACCCCAACAAAAAAAAATTGAAGCGATCCCAGAAATGGTTTCCCATTAGTATTATTATGCATTTGAAAAATATTCATCTAGAAGTTGATGTTGCTTGATTTAAATACTATATTTCTAATGATAGCTAAAACCGTATTTTTATTTTGCTGTAGAAATTTAAACTATTTAAGTGGCACTCCAAGTTTAACAAGCTTTATAAAAACGTTTCCTTAATTTTTAATTTGATCCTCTTATATTGACTTTTAAATAATTTTTATATATTTTGCCTTTAAATTTGATGTGTAACATTTTAAAACGCCACATGACGTCGTCATCCGCCATGTTCATGCGTCACCCCTAATTGCTTAACGTTAGCAAATCGAGGAGTGGCTTTTTCAATTTTGAAGAGAATCACGCCATTTTTATTCGTAATATTTGTTAATCTTTATCGAAAATTACAATCAACTTGTAGGATACATTATGCCTATCTCCGCCCGTGTCGATTTTAACGTCTTCCGTCGATTTCAATGAAACTTACTGAAGATGTCAGAAAAAAGCAAAAAAAAAACTACAATCTTGCTACTAACAGACAAAAAAAAATTCCACATGTTATTAACCAGAAATTAAAATCTGTTACTAAAAAGACAAAG
This sequence comes from Trachelipus rathkii, assembly GCA_015478945.1. Lineage (NCBI taxonomy): Eukaryota > Metazoa > Arthropoda > Malacostraca > Isopoda > Trachelipodidae > Trachelipus > Trachelipus rathkii. Next base: position 18,621 of record JABUQX010064708.1, read on the forward strand.
CATACTAACATTTTTCCAAAGGAAGGCGGGCCCCCGTTGTGGTTGTAAAATGATAAAATATTTAACTTCAACATTAGCTTATAGAAGGTTTTTATGTGCAAAAATATCACCACTGCAATTGCTACTTTTGTTTTAATACGTTTGTTTTAACTTAAGCTTCACGCTAAAAAACACTACCGTACTCTAACATACATAGAAAAATATTGTTTACAGCGTGTAACAAAAACACCAACATTAAATGCTCAAAAATTAAAACATTAGAAAGAAAATTTTGGCGAATTTATGTAATTTTTATTTATATTTATTTTTTAATTTTCTATTTTTATATAACACTAATTTTGTTGTGTATTTATTTTATTAAATCTTTTTTTATCTTTTTTTTGTAAGGAAAATAATGATGAAGAAAGTAATGAATTGTTTACGTATCAGTATATATATATATATATATATATATATTTATATATATAGATATATATATATCTAGCAAAACATATATATATATATATATATATATATATATATATATATATATATATATATATATATATATATATATATATATATATATATAAATTCCCTTTAACGTATTCTTTATTTCTATGAAGTAGTTGAAGTGACTCCTTAAGTTTGAACTTTGAAGCCGGATATCCATTAAACTGTTGCCACAGTGTTCATTGGCAGTATTCTTGCCCTCAGGAATTAGGAATTGAACCCGCGACATCTCGGATGAAAGAAACGACTCTACTATTGCGCCATGAGTCCGATATATATATATATATATATATATATATGTATATGTGTCTACCTATACATATATATATATATATATATATATATATATATATATATATATATATATATATATATATATATATATGGCATATTTGAATACTGTACTGTGACTTTTTTTCTGAAAAAATTTTCGTTAAGTTAAGTTAAGTAAAGTTTTTAAGAAAATTCTTTTAGTGACAAGCTTCTGGAATTATGCCAGAAGCTTGCCACTAATATTCCCTGTAAAAAGCAAACTTAGCACAACTTTTTCTGAGGCAGATATTTTTGAAGTTAAATTTTTTTTTTAGAAGTGCGGTACAGTATCTGCAAATAATAACCTCTATATATATAATATATATATGTATATATATATATATATATATATATATATATATATATATATATATATATATATATATATATATATATATATATATATATATATATATATATATATATATATATATATATGAAATTTGTCGTTTCAAATCACCTTTTGTGCGTATGTCTGTGTTACCAAACCAAGTCGCTTCCCGAGGTCACGTGCCTAAGTCACACGCGACTAAAGGCGACTCGGTTTCGGAGCACAAACGTATTATGGACATTACTTGAAAGAATATGGACGTACTTGAATAAAATATAAATATATAGATATATATATATATATATATATATATATATATATATATATATATATATATATATATATATATATATATATATATATAAATAAAAAAATCTGTAATGTGTAACCGCACTTGCAGAAATAATTGGGATAGGAATGCAACCTAACCTAGACGGATACACGTTGCAGAGCCATTCAACCTAACCTAGACGGATACATGTTGCAGAGCAATGAAACCTAACCTTATATGGTTTCAGGTTGCAGAACGAGCCTAGATTACAAAGTTTGATATATATATATATATATATATATATATATATATATATATATATATATATATATATATATATATATATATATATATATATATATATATATATATATTTGTGATAGTGCAGATTTTTTTCGCATCCGCGGATGCGATGCGGATGCGGATTTTATTTTAAATACATACCTAACTAAGTATAATCAACATATTCGATATATATATATATATATATATATATATATATATATATATATATATATATATATATATATATATATATATATATATATATTTTTTTACATCTTTTTATATATATCCGTTTTAGCCACAATCTATTAATATAATTGTTACCAGGGTGCGGGACTGTGACCCAACTCAAATGGACCCCATCAACCTCTTTCCCTAACCTCCGACCTTAATGAAAGAGATTTTACATGGATTATATACTTTTTGCACTAGTATTGAAATTCAAATATGGGAAGGTTGTGCTTGAGATACATCAATTTTTCTGCCTTTTCTGCCATTTCTGCTGAGAGTCTGTTTCTCTTTTCATCATATATTAGCCCAGCATCTCTCACTTGGAACACTAGTTGGAGGACAGGCCAGGTATTTCCTTGCAAGTTTACTTAAGCGTGGGTAAACATTTGCATTTTGCTTAATTAACACTCCACCAACTGATAGGATCGTCATTTGATTTGTATCTAGTCGTTTTCTTGGTGATAGTTTTCAATCATTTTGCATTTTTTGATAATGCGTGTGTTTCTTCATCACTACTGGACTAGAAATTCTTCCAGTGAATCTGTTATTGATTTACATGTAGAAGATGTTGGTTCTGTATATTTCATTTTTTTCCTTTTAATGGGTGGCGAATTAATAGACTGTTCGGATTGAAGTTTTTCAACTGCAACACAAAGTAACGATTTAACTTGTTCTAATATCGTTACAAAAAAAAAACTTCTTTATAACGGGAATCTAAGTAAGTTGCAATAGTATGATGATAATTCAGTTTCAGAACAAAAGCGTTTTTCTACCTCTAGTTTATTTATATCTTTCATTCTTTTTAAACCGTCATCATTTTTCATTTGAAGATGGTTCAAAATGCTTCCTTAGCGTTGAGATTAATGGTATTACATAAGAGACAGATTTTTTGGTAGTTTATTCAAATGGTTTCAATAGCTTAATGCATTGTGATATGATGTCATTTTCAAATAATAAGATTGTTAACTTTTGAATACGAACTGGCGTACGAAGCAAGTTCTTTGAGCAAATACTTTTTCCATCATATGAAGTGTACTATTCCAGCGAGTTGGAATGTCTTTGATAACATTAAGATATGGAATATCAAGCCGTTTTTGAATTGCCTTCAACTCATTTACATTTTTATTTTATTTTTCAGATTCATCTTAAGTATTTTTATTATAAAATTCTTTATCAAATCTCGACAATAAACATCCGCGCAACATACACATATAAATATATATATATATATATATATATATATATATATATAATATATATATATAATATATATATATATATATATATATATATATATATATATATATATATATATATATATATATATATATATATATATATATATATATATATATATTATAATCTTACGTCAAAAAATTTTAAATTAATTCGTTTTAAATAATAGGGACATCCTTAAAATTCACTTGTATCACGTATGAAACAAGCGTATTAAACTCATTTATCTTATAAACAAAAGAGTCTTCTCGTCTATCAAAATCAGACTACTATTGGACTATTTCATAAATTGAAACGACTTAATGGATAATAATGGATCAATTTACAGACACGAAATATTGAGTAAAACCGAGTTTCACCAAACTAATTTCAAATAATCGTATTGGAAATTCTTAGCTTGCAGCTTCTTTCAACAGAAGGGTTGGAGTGAACCAAAAGGTCTAACATATGATGCGTGTGTTTGTATCATATATATATATATATATATATATATATATATATATATATATATATATATATATATATATATATATATATATATATATATATATATATATATATATAAATATAAATTATATATATATATATATATATTATAAGTTTTAGTATGTTTTTTTTGGCGTAACTCCTTTAAAAGGATGTTACATAAATATACATGATATCGAAAAATCGTCGAAACCTAGTGTCACGTGTTAGCTAAAACTACAATAGAAGGAGCGCCAGTTGCCAAAAATTGTTTTTTTATCATGCTCTTGAGAAAATGTTAATTTTTTTTAAGGGGCTCGAGCTGACGGTGGGACAGAGGGGGGAGGACGAAGTCCCCCGTCGTACCCCGGTGAGGACGAGAGACCCTGACTCGTTTCATCTTTGCGGTTTAATCTAGGCTATTCGTTTAATTAAAAAAAAAAATTGGAAACTCTAGCGCTCTATTGCCTTGAAATACTTGTAAAAAAAATCGATTATATCGTTCGTTCAATATATATCGGTTAACATCCTTTTAAAGGACAAGTTCCTTTTTCATATATCATTATATGATACTATCAATAAATTTCAGTGCGAATAAACAGCATCAAAAAATTTTAAATAAAAAAAAAATGGTAATTAAATTTTTAATATTTTCAGATTCCGTATCTTTCTTGTTCACATCTTAATTAATTGCTAGTATCTTATACTATTAATAAATATATATATATATATATATATATATATATATATATATATATATATATATATATATATATATATATATATATATATATATATATATATATATTTTTTTTTTTATCTGCACCACGAAACTTATAAGGTCATATATATATATATATATATATATATATATATATATATATATATATATATAATATATGTAATATATATATATATATATACAATAATATATATATATATATATATATAAATATATATATATATATATATATATATATATATATGACCTGTTGTTATAGGAATCCGTCAGTTTTGATATTTTTTTTTCATATATTTCGAGTATATGATCCTAACAATCAATTTAAGTGGTGACGGACATGATTCAAAAATATATAGGACCTGTTACGTTTTACGACTCCGTCAGTTTTAATTTTTTTCTAAAGGAATACCCAATGGTAAACCGCAAAGATGGCAGGAGTCGGGTCTCTCGGCCTTCCGGGAAACGACGGGGTAGGACATTTCCTTCCTCGGGGTCTCCGGAACCCCTTCGCCCTTTAGTATTTGGGTGTCGCGGGGGTTCCTTCGCCCCTCCCCTACGGGGTATGGAAAACGTCTCCCCTTCTGTCCCCCGTCGGCTCGAGCCCCTAATATTTTTTTATTTTTATTTTTTTTTTTACATTTTGTAATAAGCTTTATATGCTGATT
>JABUQX010064709.1:5000-17121 GCA_015478945.1 Trachelipus rathkii
ACGTTTTCGTGAGACGTGGTAAATTCAGCGAATGCACCTGGATAGCAACTTTATACGCGAATTTCTTTTCTTTTCAAAGTTCTCAACCTCACCTGGGCGATCGGAGCGCCTATTCAGATGGGGAACTTGCTAAAGGTAATTTCTACGCTTGATCCGGAGAATCGGACCTTTGCCATGCTGACTCGGTCGCTCTATGACCGTTTGAGCCACGGTAGAATTACACAAAATTCCTTACGTGTGGTAAGCATTTCTTGTGATTTTGCGCTAAGTTTAACAAAACGATACGCTAAATTTCGACGCTTTTCCTTACGTTTCGTAAGCAAAATGCAAAAAACGAAAACCACCTATATTTAACCATCACGTTAGGTTCAGAGAGTAGTAGCGGATAATTATCAGAAGCGCAAAGTTTGCGAGCGATAGTTATATATGTACTAACCTAGTATAGGATATATATGAGAATGTATAGTAATCATAATGGGCGATATAGGACTAGCTCTATGATATAATATAGAAGATGATGGGGATGATTAAGAGATTTGGCTACTATATAAGGTGTCGTAGTATATGTTAGCCGCGATACATACTATAGTATATATATATATATATGTAATCATATTTTCGCTTTATAGGATCTGAATTATCCAGTCAGCAGCAAGATGAAGCTGAATTCTGGTGAAGTTGTGACGTGTATTACATATTATAATACATGACTGCTAAGAAGCTTGGTAAGAGGCGCAGAAGATATCTGAAGACAGGAAGAAATAATTCGACATACTAAGATTGAATATTTCTAAGAAAGGTTAGATAGCTCGTTTTCTCAAGTCATCGAGTCATGAAGGACAATTTTTAAATCTTTGTCTGATAGCAAGGGGCTGAAATCAAATCTGCTTTGGTTCACTTGAATTGGTGTTTTGATAGTTCAAAGCCCTTCCAACACTGACGCCAACGACCGCGACAAATCTGCAGCGAATGGCAGGAGACATTTGGCGTGCGTGTGATAGTAGTAATATAGTATGAACAAATGAGTATAGTGTCTATATATATATATCTATATAATGTACGAGGATGATATGAGATATTAATACTAATATCTATATAGTGAATATATTTATATATATGGTATAGTAGGATATAGTATATATAATTATACTATGATATCTTCAATGATAATAGTATATATACTTATATGATACTATAATATTATATATATAATATAGTAATATAGTATTATAGCTTAATATATATCGATAATCAGTTTTATAAAGACGCAAAATGTGTGGTATCGGTTGAACAGGCGTGATCGCGCAAAATGTTTAACCGATACCGATCGCCCGCCGAATAAGGCCACGAACTCACTACTCTCAAAATTTCCCGATACCGATATCCGATTACGATACCCAAAATCGACCGAATACCACCCGATACCGATACGATACCATGTATCGGTGCAATCACTAATATTTATATATTATATATATATATATATATTATATATATATATATATATATATAATATATATATTATAGTGACATAGTATTTATATATATATATATATTATATATGATATATATACTACTATATATATATATTATAATATATATATCATAATATATATATATATATATATATATGATATTATATATATATTATTATATATATATATATATATATATATAGTATATATATATATATAAACTATATATATTTAAAAATATGATATATATATTATATACTAAGGGATTATATAGTACTAATATATTAGTAATAAGTATATATATAACTATATATATATATCAAATATATATGATAATATATACTTATAATATATATAAGTATATATATATATATATATAGTATAATATAGATAATATATATATATATATATATTATATATAATATATAATTATATATATATATATATACTATATATATTATATATATATATATATAATATATAATAATATATATATGAAAACATTTTAAATGATTTGGTGTTTATGACTTGAAATTTTTTTTAGAATGTATGCAAGCATATCCAATACACTTATGTAAAAAATACAAAATTACTTTTATGACAGCAGTATAAATCATTTACCCTTTATTATTTTTATATAGAAATGTATTTAATTAATTTAAATAACTTAATAATTATTGATCACATGTGCTACAACATTAATAATAAATACACACATTGACAATTAATTATTGATTTGAAAAATACTAGTTTGGTTAGATTTAAAAATTTCCAGATATTGTAGGATCTAACGAATGCTACTCAAGCTGTTGATCCTAAGAGTACTAGGGCAAGACTGGACGTCTGAGTGGATATTCACTTTATATAAAGTACCAAGCTGGATCTATTTGGTGTTGCCTATTTACAGATACATGAGCTACTGGCAAAACTTCACTAGAACAGATACAAATTAATTCACTAGATTTACTGTATATTAGGTCACGTGAAGCCCATCGTGAGCGTTCGAAAGCGCTTCCCGGCGCGCAACCGTCGCATGCGACCGCAGGCGTGCAATTACATCGCTTTTATATATATATATATATATATATATATATATATATATATATATATATATATATATATATATATATATATATATATATATATATTATATATATATATATATTATATTTATATTAATATAATATATATATAATATATAATATATTAAATTATATTTATTTATTGATAATAAAATAACCCCTATATACCACTAGCGGTTGAGGTGAAAATGAAAAGTGATGATGAGTAACCTATTTTTGTTGTTATTAATATATTATATATATATAATATAATATAAATATATATATTATAAATATATATATATATATTTATAATAATATATATATATATATATATATATTAATATATAATATATAATAATATATATATATATATATTATATATATATATATATATTATATAATTATACTATATATATAATAATATATAATTAATAATATTAATAGGTAAGGTGAAGTGTTTCAAAGCAAAACGCAAGGGTTAATGAAACTGCAAGTGATATTATTGATTTATTTACTCGACTCAGTAAACTTCTCCATTCCTTATGCTATATAAAATACTTTTCCTATTTCTGATTTTTTACCATCAATTAAGTAGTAAATGGATACATAGATAGACTGACATCATTACATACTTAAAATAATTTATATACGAAGATATATGCTTTATCACCACTCTATTCAAAACGTTAAGCTGCCTTAATTTCAAAATATACCTTAATTAACCACCTTACTGGGTAGTTACTAAACTATGGTGTAGTAGGAAAATTCATTATTTAGATATAAACCTTCACTACTAGTCAAATCTATATATACCTTATATAATATATATATTATATATATATATATAATATATTATATATAATTATATATAATAATAATATTATATTATATTATAATATATATTAATTATAAATAATAATATTATATATAGGGCGACAGGGCTAGAAAGCAGTGACTTTAATTATTTATTAGGTTAGGTTAATTTTACGTTATGTAAATTGGTTAATAGTGATAGTATTAAGGTTATATGTATAGTAGTTATAGTTATAGGTTAGTTATGAGTATATTAGGTTAGGTATTACTCTCTCAACAAATAAATTAATGTATATATTTACTTAACCTATAAAAGTATATATTATTATAAGCTAAAAATCCAACTATCTGATACCATTGGATATTAATTTACTGTCTCGCTACTGAATTGAGTATTCAATCTCGCTACTAAATAATCAAACCTAGCCCAATTTATAAAATTAAAAGGTCCATTTCAAATCAAAGTTAAATAACTAGTAAAATATGATATATATAAGTTTAATTAAGTTTATTAATTGCATTTTTAAATAACCAAGGAATTATTTACTGTCGAGATGAAATTCTATATTAATAATCATATATATACGTAGTATTATAAGAACGTTATTTAGATATAAAATATCGTAATTAGAATGTTAATTTATTAATGATGAGTTGAAAATAGCAATCTCCAGAGTTTATTATTATATTTGATGTTATCATCAAATAGAGTATTTTATTTTTCTAGTTTATTAATCATAACATATATCGTATTATATCTTTAATTAATATATTATATTCATCAAATATTCCTTTCTTTACGATAGTAATAAATTTTTCGTTATCACAATGTTAATTTAACGATTTTTTAATGAAAATCCCATTTTCAAATTCAATTTTCTAATGCCGTTATAATATTTATAATATATATATATTATATATAATATATATATTATATATAATATATATATATTAATATATATATATATATAATAATATATATAATAATATATTATATATTATATAATATAATAATATGTATATATTAATAATTTTATAATATATATAGTATATAATATATATATAATATATATATATATATATATATAATATATATAATTTATATATATATATATATATATATTATATATACAAAGGTGGGCATTAACGCGTTAAAGCGTTAATCCGTTAATTAAATCGTTAAATTTTTTCTTTAACTTTTAACGCTTTCGTTAATTTCAAAAGAATTAACGGACTATTAACGAGTTTTAAAATTTCCCCTACATCCGTTAACCGTTAACTTAATTTACGAGGTTTTAAAAATTTTTTTTTTCCGGTTTTTAAATTTATTTGGTTCGGTTTTCTAAAAAGATTAAACTTTTTTTTTTTATTCAAAATTTCCTAAACGCTCCTCTCAGTGGCTCAAAATGTGTTTATATTTACTCGGTTATTATCCAGATTAGTAATGTTTAACACAGGGTTGGAAAAAAACTCGAGGTTTTGAGGGAATGTGCTTACGTTCTTGACACCACCCTCGTTCAACTATATTCTCTATGTCTTAATACTAGCCCCTTTCCCTCAGTGTTGGAAGCATGCACATGTCCAACCTATTTCCGAAAAAAAGGATGCCGCTCTGATTCCTTTCTAACTATCGCCCTATAGCTCTCACTTGTATTCTATCTAAGATCTTTGAAACCCTTCTCAACTCTCACTTCTTAGACCATCTGGAATCTCATTCTCTTCTTTCCGATCGCTAGTACGGCTTTTGGTGTTCAAAGTCTACTGGCGATATACTTTCCTATTTAACCGATTTATGGTTTTCCGCTCTTGGGAACTACTGGCAGATTTGCGTAGTGGCGCTTGACATATCCAAAGCATTTGACCGGGTATGGCACGCATCATTGCCTCCTCCAAGCTCCCCTCCTTCTTATTATTAGCTCATTACTTATGTCTAGCTTTCTTTTCAAGTTCGCCTAAACATCGGCTGTTGTTGATGAGCGACTTCTTCTTCTTCTTTTTCTGTCAATAGTGGAGTTCCTCAGGGTTTCGTCTCATCTCCTACTTTATTCCTACTTTCCATTAATGATCTTCTCACCTATGGGCGTAGGCAGGATTTCATTTAGGGGGGGGCAAAGGTTGAGTGATATATATATATATATATATTATATATTATATAAAATATGGTTTATCTATATATATATATAGTATATATATATATATATATATATATATATATATATATATATATATATATTGTATATATATATATATAAAAATTATGGTCTTCAAAATTGCTGTAATATTTTCTTTTTATTTCTTGCAATTGTTTTTTTAATGTGTTGTTCTGCAGCTGAATATCAACGGGTACCGCCTTCAAGATTGATTTAACAGCATGGCAGCCGCCAAATTGCTTATTCGACATACTGAAAGTTCTTGCGGAGGAATAATGTCAAAGAACCAGCAGTATTAAAAGCGCAAAGTTAGTTTGACTTTAGGAAATATTGAAAAACGAAAACACATTAAAAACTTTACTAAAAATTAATATAAACGTTATTTCTAGTAAATTACTACTTCATTATCTATCGATTAATGTTTTTTTCAGTTTTTCTACTACTGAACCCTTTTAAAAACGTCGTCTGGCAAACATATAAGGTTCATTAATTTTATTTTCGCCAAGATTTAGGGGGGGGGAAAGTGCACCCCCCTGCCTACGGCGCCCAGTATAATTATCTCACCTGGCACTCTAACTCTATCCACTTCACATGCCGATGACTCGACCCTTTTCTCTTCTTCAACTCATTCAATTCTGCTCCATTTTTACTTCTAGAATTGCCTCTCGTCTTAATCTTCCGGATTTTATTCTCGCTGATGGATAGAATTTCCGGGTGGGGTCTTCTCAACTTTGTGAAATTCAATCTTTAAAAACCCAAAAACTTCTACAAATCTTCCCTCTCTAAAATACCTTTTCTAAACTTTCCTATCTCTTTGACGGTTTCTCTTCGTCTCTCCTGTTGACAATATAAAACATCCTTGGCCTTTACATAAAAAAAATGTCTTGGAAACCTTCACATCACAACGGTTGCTGGGCGCATCAAAAGAAAACTGGGAGTTCTGCTTTAGACTGCTGAGACCTTTTTTCTTCTTTTCAGTTACTCCAGCTATACAAGGGTCTCATCTGGCCTTGTATAGAGTACTGTTTCTCATATCTAGGGGGCTCTGGTTTCACCCGGCTGTTTGGACAGGGTTGAGTCAAAGCCCAAAAGGTTTATAAACTGTTATGTACTTTCCAGTTCCACTTGAACCTACTATCTTTTTGCGGCGCGAAATTGGTGCTTTATCTCTTTTTTATCTTATTATAGGTAATCGCAAGTGGCAAGTAGTGTTTCTGAGGAGTAGATATATTTACCAACTCGTTAGTATCCACCACCTTTTAACGACGCTCCTTCTAGTAGATCAAGTGAGTTGCTGTAATTAACTGCGCACGAGTTATTGATTTGTATAGATTATATTTGGTAACTCCAGGGCTAGTTTTGCCTGATCGTAGTTAGATATAAAATACTTTTTTTCTACTTCTCAATACCCATCTGTTCATGAGATAGCTGAACTCTCTTCATCTTCTGTGTTTCCTGTTGATTTTATGAAAATTTTAAATCTCCCTCACTTTAAAGCCTGCCTGTCTATGTCTCATCTGCGTAATTTGCTAGCTTAGTACGTGCAGATGAAATTTTGGAGTCAACATCCCCTTTACCATTTGAAATGAGGGTCTCTGCCCGTTGTATAGTTGAGTTAATAATATATATATATAAATATTATAATAGTACGGTGATAACTGTAAAAATAAAAAAAAAAAAAAAAAAATTGGAGACGGTTGACATGTTAATTCGAATTAACGTTATAATATAACTTCACCGCTTAACATATCTTATTATCAGAAATAATAACTGAACTATTAATAATGATTTAAAACGCCGTATTTAATTATTTTTTAATTAATTATTATTTACAAAGGAATTAAAAGAAATTAACAGACAAGTTAACATTTCTCATATATATGATCATTTTAATTATTGATATAATAATATAATATATTATATATTATAATATATATAATTATAATTATCATTGAAATTAATACGTATAATAAATATAGCATACGAAGTTTTAAAGTTCAGAAAATATTTTATTACATATTTACTATAATTTATACCCTATTGTATAATATTTATATCCTTATTATACCTAATGGTTTTAGAAGACTATAAGTAAACATACATCCTATAGATGGACTAGATATCTCAAGTATAGTACATCAGATCATCTACAGTATGATTACAGTGTTTATTCCCATGTTACAGGTGTACTAGTTTAGAGTGTCTTGAGAAATAACTTTAGACTCTCTAAATATATATAAAGCTAAGTGTGAAATGTGAATTTATTATCAACAAAAACAAAAATAATGAACACATATAGCTTATCAATAATTAACATCAGATATCTATAACTTAAACTAATGGATCCTTCTAATACATAGAACCCTTCGAAGGATATTTATGTACTTTATAAGTGTTAATGAGCGTAACTAGAAAATATAATAAACCCGTATATATATTATATAAAATACAGCATTTGCGCCCAGCAATGGGTATTGATAGTAAAGAGCGGGTACATTGTAAACTTTCATACTCATTATTAATATTATTATCTATTTTATTAATAGTAATATATAATTATATGTAAATTCCTCACTTCTGTATAGCAATACATTTCATTATATAGTAAAACAGAATTAATAATTATTAGCTGGTAAAGATGTAATAATGTAATCTGGTAGATCTTAAATACATCTTCCACCATCTTTATGTGTGGTATATGTTGTTTTAAAGATGCAAGATTACCCATATTTCTGTTCATCTTAATATTTCATTGCTAGATACGTAACTATTAGGGCCAATCATCACTCCTTCGATGAACGCACAAAGAAGAGGTGTTAATTGAAATATATTATACATTAAATGAAACTATACAGAAATATAAGATTATTTGAGAGATAAAATTATTCCATTCAGTAATTTAATATCACAAAATCAAGAATCATTTCTAAAAAGTATATGTTAAAAGGCAGATATGGATGGGATAAGTTTATATTTATACTGTAATAATAGTAGTATTTAACTGTATATATTATATATACTTAAGTTATGAAGCATAATTAATGCAATAAAATAAATATGATTTTTTTATATTAGTATATCGTCGTAGCCTTTGAAAAAAGAAATATGACCAATACTGACCACGGATATCCACTGGTTCTAATAAATAAATAAATAAATTAGAGATAAAAATATTCAAAACTGTAAAAAAAATTAATTTCATCTACAAAATTTTAAAAATATGATGAATGATGTTTTTTCCGACATTTTGAAAAGTAAAAAAATACAATGTTTATACAAATCATCTATATAATATATATATATTAATATATATATATATATATTATATATAATACTATATATTATATATATATTACAGTATTACAGACAGTTTCGTAAATGATTTATTATTTAAAAGTCCTTACGTACTAGATAAATATAAGTTTATTAGAAGATAGAATCCAATCTGGCTCAAGCCATTCTGAACTCAAATCATGTGATAAATTTATGGTCGAACAGACCAACATTTTAGTATGGCTGCTTAGAAAAGTAATACTTTGGACAAACATTGATAAAGTGAAATACCAGTGGAGATAAAATTATCAAACAGTGCTTGTTGTGAAGTGATGTGTTCAATTTAATGAAACAATGTGGCTGTCCTAAAAAGGTCAGTAGTAGTGAAGCAAGTTATGAATTATCTTATTATAAATAAGTATAAAATATATGAAACTAATTATCAATAATAAAAGGTTTAATTATATATATATATATTAATATTAATATAATAATCATACTTAAATATAATATATATATATATATAAGTATATATATTAATATACTATAATTATATATATATTAATATAATGTATATATATAATATTTTAATAATATATATATACATAATAAAATAATATACTATATAATAGAGTAAACAAGAATATTGTGGCTCTTAATAAAATAGGAAGTTGAAAATAAACTCAGTATTAAAACACTTAAAACCATAAGACCTAATTGCATAGTAATTAAGGGGTTGAAGTGGAAAGTGAAGGTGGACCCTTGTGAGGGATATATTTCCTTTTCTACCCTGCGTGTATTAAACTTATATTTTATAGGGTTACAATTAAAACATGTTTTTATCAAATCTAAATTGAACAAGTATAAATAACATCTAAAACCATAATCAACAGGTCCTTTAAACTGAATAAGTATGGAACCGCAATAAGGGGATTTCAGGTTTTCATACTATTTTCTTTACTAGCTATATTATATAACTGTGACTTTAGGTGATCGATAAAACCTAATGTTTTTATTATATAAATATAATTATGGTTATATTTAAGAGCTCAACGTTTTCTATAAATACACACCTAATGAACTAATAATTGTGATGTTCTGTCGACGATCAAGTGTGGTGATTAATTTTGTAATCTTATATCATTATTAAAATACCGCAACTCAAAGTTTTTCACAGAAACACGCCGGCGTATCCAATTAGCGATTCAGCCAATACACAAAGAAAGTTTATTTGATATAAATAATAAATGAAACAAATATGTATTTGATTAATATACAGAGCTTGTGATATTATATAACTTTATGTTGAGCCTCTGTATTATAGATTGGATAGAATATATCTAATTGAAATATGGATTTCAAGAGAATATGTAACATAAAAATTGCTACTCTTGATGATTAAAATAAGTAATGTTACTATAAGACGTATAATCTAATCTCAGATATAAAGAGGTGTAATATACTTTTTCTGCCGTGGGCTCTCTCGGTTAAGCTGGTCAAATACATTAATATTTTGTCAACCTGATAGAGGCTTGAGGCTATGTCTCTGTTATAAGTGATTTCAACGTTGGTGCTGAGGCGCTCTTGTGCTGTCTTGTCGTTAAGCGCTCACGTTGTAGTTTAACCTATCTGGTGAACTCCACTATTCACCTAAATACAGGTTATATATTATCTTTAAGTCTAAATAAATAAAATGTTAGTCATGATCCATGTTCAATAAATCCGTATATCATAGAAAAATTCCCACAGAAATAGACCTAAAAGTCCTGACTCTATGCCTAGCACAGGTTTATCTGTAGTTAGCTAAACTCTCCCTTATAAATAAGCTATACTCAAGGTATTACTTTAATAGGTACTTTATATTTAAATGTTGAAATATCTATTCATGAAACGTATTAATACTTCTTCTTGCCCCATTAAAGTACTCTTTAGATCACAGACTGAGTAGGAATTCGTTAGATTCTACAATATTACTCGAAATTTTATAAAAACCTAGCCAAACGAGTATTTTCTAAATCAATAATTATTCCTATTATCATTTAATTATAGTTATTTATTATATATAATAATATGTATATAATATAAATAGTAACAATAATATTACTGATTCAATAATTAATAACTTATTTAAAGTTAATAATAATAAATACATTTTTCAATATAATAATATTAATAATAAAGGGTATAATAGATTATTATATTTCTGTCTTATAAAAGTGTATATTTTGTATTTATTTCCTAAGTATGTATAAATTGTGACATATTGACTTGTGCAATGCAATCTCGGAAAAATTTTATACTAAGTCTAATATAATATTAATATAATTTAAAACACCACATCAGGTTAAAAATATTATTTACAGAAATAAAATAATAACTACAATATTATTATATACTACGGCCAAAACCTAATTATCAATTTAAAAATACTGAAACAAAATCACTCATTTCTCCACGATATGATAAAGCTTTATATTCTCTGGTGTTTTTACCTTTGTTGTACCATTAAAATAATGAAATTTAATATTATATATAATTATAATATTTATTTTATTTAGTATATTGGCTAACTCCTATTAAATAATTATAAGCCTATTGAGTTTAATTATATATTTATATATATATTATTATACTCATCACCGTCTCCTACATAACATGGTGAGTTTATTTTCTGATGGCTTTGGCTTATTATAGTATAAATTAATATACTATATATAATATATATATTATATATATAATATATTAATATATATTAATATATTTAAATATATTAAATATTATAATATTAATTATATATTAATATATATAATAATATTATAATATTAAATATATATATAAATATATATATATATATATATTATATATATATATAATAATATATATTAATATAATTAATATATATATAATATTATATATTATATATATATATTATAATTATATATTATATATATAATACTATATTATAATATTATTATAATATAAATATAAATATGCAACATACTTTCTGGTACATATTATATATATACATTAGATATAATGAAACCTATATATTATATTATAATATATATATATATTAAATATTAATTATATTATTATTATATATTTATAATATATAATTTTACATATATATATATTATAATATATTAATATAATTAATTATATTAAATTATATTAATAATATGAAAATATTTAATATATATATAAAATTATTAATAAATTTAATTCTCTTCCTAATTAGATTCAGAATACTTCGAGCCCTACTAAGTATATTTGAGTTTAATATTATAGGTATTATATAATATATATATTTATAGGTATTAATTATTATTATAATATCCATCTATAT
>JABUQX010064710.1:0-7500 GCA_015478945.1 Trachelipus rathkii
TAAATATTATTTTAACCTAAATGTTTCTCGAAAAGTAGAAGATGGTATTTGGGGATATTATGTCAATGGATCATGGAATGGAATGATGGGTGAAATTATTAGTGGCAAGAAAAATATTTCGATTAACACTCATATATTATTTCCGCAACTTTGGAAGGATTTTGAAACATGTTAGTTGTCTGTATGTGTAATTATGTATTACTTAATGTTAACGATTGTTTGTGGGTTTTACTGTGATGAGGCGCATGGTACGTATATACTAAAATTATTATATAGTTATAGTTTGCATATGATAAGTCCTCTGACATTTTCTAGCTATGTGGTGCTTTACTCATTTTTTTTTTAATGAAGTGACTATATACATATAAGAATTTGTTTCTTTCCCTTGTATTTTTTTGTCTTCTCCGTTAAATCTTTCCCCTAATTATAAACCTGTCGGTTTAAAACCATCAGAGAAATCCGGCAGATTTTGGTGGGTAGATTTGCGTGGGGAGATCTTTTTCTAGGAGATAGATACTTCCATATTTGTCACAGCCACACATTGCACCTAGTCTCTTTTCTCTTACGTCAATCATGTTAACTCTCGCTAGCTTTTCCAGAGCCTCCTAGATTATGATGCCCTACACATGTTTTCGAAAGTTTAGAATAATTACTTGAGCCAATCTAAAAATTATATTTAATAAATCACGCATACTGTAGATAGTCCTGTAATAAATACTTTTATTAAAGGTACTAATTCAATTTAATTATATTAAGTTTTTATTAAATTATACATTAATTTTTTACCTTTATATATTAAGTTTTATTTTCATAACCAAGTTAGGTATTACACTTTGAAACGTTTTAAATCATTATTCAAGCTTTATTCATTATTGTTCGAATCAATATAAGTTCTGGTTAATTATTTAATAATAATTATATGTTTATATTTAATTTTGTTAATAATTATTAAATATCCCTATATTATTTTAACTTATAATTATATTTATTCGGTCAAAATTAATCATCGAGGAAATCATCTGCTTAACGCAGGAGGTGGGTACCATACTCCTCATTACCGCGGACCAAGTTGAGTTTGGCTAATGAAAACCAAAATTAAGAATCGATAGGTCATTCATTATTGGATGATGAAACATGAATTTATGTTTTCAATAACGCAAAAACATGATTTTTATGTGGTAGAGATGCAAATTTCATTAATACGCAAATTTGATTAGAAGGAGCGGGGTGTAATTGGACAGTCCACACTATATACTTAAAATAAATGCTCTTACAAATAAAAACTAAATATCATAAAACACAAGCTACCCTTATCTAATTATAACTACTATGTGAGTATATTACCTGAGTATTTTTATTGGAGTCCAATAACACACAAGGATTTTATTTTTTCTCTCATTAAACCCTTATATAAATTAATATATAGTATATATAGAATAGTAATAGTATATATATTAATATATTAATTATATATTATATATATATATATAATAATATGTATATTAATAGTATATATTGGTATTGTGTGTGTGTGTTGGGGGTTGTATATGTGGGTGTAGATGTGATGTGTAAACTGAGGGTTGTGTGTGTGTGTAAGTGTGTTGATATTGTTTTATTTTGTGTTGTGTGTGTATGGATATACGCACGCCGTCTACTAAATCTGGTATATATTAGAGAGTTCGTTGACTATTTGAAACAATCTTTTACATATTATTAGGTATCCCTATGATAAGCGTCTTTTCCTATGAATATGTAGAAAGTAATATATACTCCGATAACGAGTATGAAGATAAGAGAGATGTAAGAGAGATAAGGGCATGTAAAAGAAGATGAAGTGATAGATAGGGAGTAGAATGAGAGTAGAGAGAGTAAGATTAGAGTAAGATTAGAAGATTTTGAAACATCGTAAAATCTTATAAATTTATCTATATTTTATTGTTATTTTTGTAGGCGTAATAGCCATTCTTATCTATTAGATTTATTAACCGCAGATCCATAACTTATAGATTTAATTAATATATATATTTAATTATCTATATTATTAATATTATTATTTTAATATATTAATATTTATATATATTATATAGATATATATTTATTATATTGGGATTATAATGAATTATATTATTATTATACATTATATATTTATATGCGTATAAATAAATTACTAAATAAGTAAAAATGAGAGAAAAAGTAGTCAAAAATAAAAAACAATATACAAAATTTTTAAACCGTAAAAACACGCTGTTGAATCAGGATAATTAAAATAGATGTTTTTTTATTAATGTATTTAATACTGTATAATATTCTTCTATTTTACTCCTCTCTCTTCTACTTCTAGTGCTGCTTCTCTCTAGTCTCTCTCGTCTCTCTCTACTCGTCTCTCTCTTGTCATTCATATCTCTCAGTTTCTCTCTTAAACGTATTAATCTCGTAGCACTCCCTCGTGTAGTGCTATTTTTTGACTTACTATTATGTCTTGAGTTGTTTTTCCAGTGTTATAATTACGTGGAAATTGTTGGAGTGGTAATCGTCTAAGATATAGAGTTGGTTGGCCCATTCTTTTTACCTGATTATACTCTTTTAATTGACTTATATTATTGATAATTATAATTATGTTTACTATATTTATTTATTTATGAGTTATATTATTATATTATTATTATTATTGAATTTATTATGTAAATATTTTTATACTATTATCTTGGATTTATATCTGACAAGGGATAACATAAAACATACTGATAATGTTTATTCTGAGTATTTATTTGCATATGATTATAGTAGAAATACTGATGGAATTTTATTAGTTACTAGAACATAACGGGAATTTATAATATTTAGATCGACCATCTCAGTGGAAAGGTCATCGACCGTAACATCTTTTAATTTATATGAATGGTCACTTGAATCCATATGAAGCTGACCGCATCTTTGTTTTTTATATATTATCTTTTCGATGGTTGTCAATACATACCTCACTGTAACAATTTTCGTTTATAATGCCCGCTACTCAATTGCATTAATATCTGGACGAACGGTATATAAAAATGAAGGTACTAAGTTAATGGACCGAAACATTATTGAGACCCTGTGTTTTTATGGTTTAACTTCTTGTGAAGCGCAAGTAATATTCTGAAACTAATGAGATTAATTTTTTTTTATTCTTTAGCGACTCTTACGACAATAACCATCGACACATTGATTAATGTTTTCTTTAATAATACGAGAATTATTGCAATAAATGTAATATTTTCATCCGCTACATCTTAAGTAACTATGACGCAGTGAAGTTTTCTATTATTGTATTTAATTAGTCTGATCGAAGAGTTTGACAAGATTCTGTACACACAATAAACAATGCCCCGTTTACTTTACTGGGCTGTCACTGGTGGATTTTTAATTCTGTTTTGACTTGGGGCTGCTTCTGCCGAGAGATATCAACATTCTTTCTTATGGGGAGTTCATTAAAACTGGTTGGTTGTTATACACCAAACTCTTTATGATTTGGGTTTATAGTAAAAATGATACGAGTGATAGGGAACTTGGTCACATATCATTAGGGATTTGTCTCTTGTTTCGATTTTTATACAGCTAGGCGGGTTGCTCGTTACATTATTAATTTTTATATCGTTTTGCTTCTTATATGTATTTATATTTCATGTCCCGATTCTATATCATTATTATATCATTTATCGTTATATTTTTAATACAGCTCCAGGTATTGCCTAATTTATATACAATTTAATCTAATTAACATACTAATTGCATTATAATTATATTTACTTATATCTATGCCTATTTTAAAATCCTAATTTTTTAAAGTTAGAATTCTAGTACTATTCATAACGTATGGATTTATTTATCGAACAGCTTACTTTGAGCTTTTTAGATATTATAATTTGTATATCATTGTGGGGATCTCGATATATATACTATATTATTGTAGTTATTGTTATAATACGATATTCTAACTCGGTCCGATTTTGTTTCCGCCTATTCCCGTACTGTTATTATCATATTATTATATACCCCAACTAGAACCTTGGGGTGAAAAATTAAATAAAATTATTGCTCATACAAACAATTAATCTTACTAAGTAAAAGAAGTGCAATTATGGACTAAGATCTTATCTTTCATATATTTTATGGACCATATATTTTTCGTTGATTTAGGTATATATACATTTTTATTTCATTTATAGTTTATATACTAGCTAGTAATTTAGAATCTAATAATAAACCACTAACTTAAATCGTATGCTGATCGTCTTAGCATCTTTTGGGGGGTGCTTTCTTTCTACTTTTAAACAACTCCTACGGGTTACATTTCATTTCTATCTTCTTCTCCCTATAAATCCCCACTCCTCTCAAGAAGCTCGCAATTAAGTAGGGAAGTCAGGACGATGTGATAATTCAAACTAAATTTAAAAAGTTTTTCGGGTAACAGGTATATTTATGGTAGGTATGTCATCTGCTCAATTTAATTATGGATGGGTTTCACTTATGTTAGAGTAAATTCCTCTGTTTTAATTAGATGCTTTTATTTATATTTTATATGATCAATAAATAATTTGTATGGCACCAATTTTGCACTTCATTTGATTTTAGTAAAATCTAGGAAATATTTTAAGTACTAACAAAAATAATTCTCTAGTTTATATTATTTAAAATGCAATAAGTACATTGCATTCATTTCACCTAATTAGTAAGATCATTAATAAAGTAATTCGAATTCACTTAATATATTAATAAGTGATAGTTATAGAATAATCCTATTAATACAAAATAAAGCATTATAATAAAAATAGGACTTTGTGGTTGTGGTTTAATGGGTTGATGTTAGGTGCGATGATGTGTGTTAGTGTTAAGTTAGTTGATTTAGTATGTGATTTAGTGTGTGTGTTGTTTGTATGTGTGTGTTGTGTGTGTATGTGTTGATGTGTTTGTGGTTGTTGTGGTGTGTGTGGCCTGTGGGTGAGATGTGAATATATTGGGCTTTAGTTGGACGTTGACTTCCTTAGGGTGGGTTACTAGGTTTATTTTATCTTGTTTGATGCTTCTTCTTTACAATTTGTATTAAAAGCATTATGTTATAATAAAAGACATTAAACTCATGATTTACCGATCTTATTTATTTTTTCATATTTTTATTTGCTTAATACAATTAAATGAAAATTCAATAGATTATAAAAAATAATAAAAATACCTCTGTATTTAGGTCCTTTTTCAACATATGATACTCATTTTATATAAATTATTAGAGTTGGATAAAAATGATATCTGAATTTAACAATAGTTATTACATTCATCACGACGCTTACAATTAAAATAATATTAACGTTCATTTATTTAATTATATGCGTTAATAAATAGTAAAAAGAAAAGTTATTACCGTCCGTTTTTATGATTTATTATAAAAACTATTTGGTTTTCTAGTTTCTAATACAGTAGTAAAAATCAATACCATAAATGGAAATAGAATAAAAAATATGTTAAAACAACAAGAAGGCTTCAATTAATCAGGGCACTTGTATATATAGTATATTTATTATATTGACGGATAAAAGGGTACTATGCTTATTCGTTTCAATTTTCTACGATGGGCATATGTTTCAGATGCATCTCTTCTCCTGAAACAGAAACGGAATTCGGAGGGAATATATATTTATATAGGGGTATCTTCTATAACTGGGCAGGCGACTTTCATCTCATTTATTATCCTTCTACCTCTTTCTTATGCGTATTATTATTGTTATCATTAATCTCACTCCCAACACCTTTTCACATTTCGATCATATTTTTCTCAAAGGGTGACTCAGCCACCTTAGCTGACTCTTTTCTACCTTTTTTTATATATCTCTCTTTCTTCAGCTTCTCACATTAATAAGATTACAACATCTAGTTTCTTATTTTTTATCCAGCACAGTTTCCGTGCTTTCCACGGTATCGAGTTTGTGTACTATACTTAATCTTTACTGTTAGTGGAAGATTGGTGATTCGTGTCATGTTCTATTTTTTGTTATCCTGTTAATCAAATGTTTTCTGGATTATCTCTTGCTAACTGTCAATTATGCAAATTTTATTTCGAAGGCTTCTAAATTATTACCTTTCTTTACTCATATTGTGTATTATTAGGCCTTTATGCTGAGGGACTTTTTAGTATTTCTGACTTTATGCTTATTCTCTCCTTCCTTCTTCTTCGTCTCTTGTGCTTCCCTTCTTTCTCGGTTCTTCTTCTTTCGTATTTTTTCATCCTCTTCTTCTCTTCTTCATTTTTTCCTTCCTAATCTCCTGCTCTCTAACTTCTCTTCGCTTTCTAAGCCGATTTACTAATTACTAGTCTCTGGATCTTTGCACTCAAAGATTTTCGTGACTTTCGAGGGTCTCATTTTTGATATGAGACGGTATATTTATTATGTTCTATTTTTAACTTAATGACTTTATTTTTATATTTTTTATTCTTTTATTTTTATCTTATTCCTTATTATCTTTTCTTATTTTTTTTATCTTAATATTTTTAAATTTTGCTTACTTTTTCTTATTTTATTGATCTTATTATTATCATTATAATTCATTCGGAAGCGTTATCGGATTTTTTAATTTTTTCCACTATGCTTGTATTTTTGTATTTTATTCATTTATTGATCTTATTGTTTATTTGTTATTTATCTTCTTTTTTATCGTTATTTTACACCCTTTTTATGTTTTTTATTTATCTTATTTTTATTTTATTCATATACTATTTAATATGCGTATGTATCTCTCACAGATTTTGTTTACTGGGGGAGGGTGTCGGTATAGTTTCCCTTATCTAGACGCTGACCCGTGTAACCGGTTGGATAAATTGCTATATTAATATTTTCCCTTCAAATAAAATTTATTTTGTTTTGTCATACAATTAAAAAAAAAAAAAATTTTCATGCGTCTAGCGTGGCAATTCTACTGTTTTCAGAGGTAAATATTAAGGCGTAGTTGCTGAATTATCATTAAGGGGAAGGAGAGACTATTTTTCTTCAGTTGAATGTTTAACATTAAGCTGTCAGGTGGAAAAACGTACTGAGTCATAAACAATTGTATCGAGGTATATCCCGTACAGCCCTAAATGTAATAAAGTGCTATGCTATTATTTAAAACAAAAAACAATGTATAAATCCAAACAGTGGTGATTTTCCAAAATTTTAAGACACGGTTCTCTGCTTTGTCATAAGAGTTAAAATACCAGCTCGCAGAACCGAAACGCAGAATCGGCTAGCTTAAGAATCGGCCGCAGAACTGCGGCCTCGAAGGATAATTGACTCCGAAATACGAACTGAGCGTCTCAAAATCCGGGTCACAGATCGGGTTCTTCTCATCACTGGTATCCACGAGATTAGATGAAAAATAACTAATTTCTGAATTAGGTTTTAATTACATCTATAATTAATGTAGTAAATATAATTATTAATGCTTCGCCAGAAGTTTAATACGAATCTTAAGTACTATAATTATATAATTTAT
>JABUQX010064710.1:12500-22500 GCA_015478945.1 Trachelipus rathkii
TATATATATATATATATATATATATATATATATATATATATATATATATATATATATATATATATATATATATATATATATATATATATATATATATAAACACTATATATATATATATATATATATATATATATATATATATATATATATATATATATATATATATATATATATATATATATATATATATATATATATATATATATATATAGAGAAGTGTTTAAGTTAGTTTCCCCAAACGAAAATACTTACAGAATGAACCATAAAAGAAAAAGTAACAGAAATATCAATAAGTCTATTAAATTTAAAAATGACTTATTTTCATTATTCAGATGTTAATAATTAAAAAATTGTATATTAAAAATATTACATTTGTTATATTATATTATAAATATTATCAATATTTGATAAAAAATATATATATTTTATAAAAACTTAGTTTTAAGCAATAATAATGAACTTTTAACAATAAACTCCATCTTGTGTTTATATTATGTTCAGAATGTGAAGGCAAACGCCATCTACCGACAGCTTCTGCAATGTTTCATTTTATTATATTTACAAAAATCCATTTTTAGAAAAGTTAGACCATAAAATATAATTTTTTTAAATGTATATAAAATATTATAATAAAAATAAAAATAAAAGTTATAAATTGGTCAAATGTAAATAGTAATAATATTTGTATAAAAACTTGATTATTATATATGTAACTTTTTTTATTATAACTTTGTACGACTTTTTCGTTAAAAAAAAATAATCTGTTGTTTCGCTTTTGTCTTATTAGCCTTTAAAGAGATAATTCGTAGCGCTTTGCTACCACTAAGAGATAATTTGCTAATATAGAACAATAAGCTGAAATATCAGATCCGACCTACGAAGCCAGGAAGAAGAAGATACTACAAGAAGTTGGACTCCCTCGTCTCTCTACTAGAAGTTGAACTGCCACGTCTCTCTACAAGAAGTTGGGCTGCCTCGTCTCTTGGACTCCCTCGTCTCTCTACTAGAAGTTGAACTGCCACGTCTCTCTACAAGAAGTTGGGCTACCTCGTCTCTCCCCCGGAGTTGGACTACAAGATCTCCGACTGGCCCTACTTCTCTCCCTCTCTCTGAGCCTACCAAGAGGCTTAGAAACCTCCTCAGGGTTACCAAGAACCCTTTGGACGATCTTCAAGAGGTTCTCCTGTCGGTGGATGGTGACATCTTCGCCTGACCTCCGAGATCCTCCAGTTAGTCTGCCACCTAAAAAGTAGTTTAACTACTAAAGAGATAATTTCGCAGGTAGCCGCTGAGGTTACCTGTCATAGAGATAAATACAGAGAGTATTTTATATACTCTCTGTCCCTTCCAGATTGTCCCAGAGTTGGCCAGAAGAACACCCAGCCCTCCTGTTTAGCCAACGATTTACCAACGAGCCCGTGCAGATCAGCATACCCTCTCCGACAACCTTCGACCGCCTTTGCCTTAGCCGGACTTAATCCGAACCAGTCGACGGCTTGTCCTGAAGTGGAACAGACTGACATCGCGACATACATGCTGATCATCCTCCGTCGCTATATAGTTGTCATACCAGATGATAGGATATCATATCAAGTGGTGACCATACGACCGATAACTATCTAACTAGAACTGACGACTATATAATTGGTGATCCTAGAGCTGAAAATTTGATACCACGAAGATGGCAGACGGTCAAGAACAGGATAACAATCAAAGAGAGGCAGAATCCATTTCAACAATGAAAATTAAACCACCAACTTTTTCGGAATCTTCAGTCCCGACATGGTTTCGTGTCATGGAAGCACAATTTCATCTCGCTAACATAAGGTCCTCACGAACTAAGTACTTTCATGTTATGTCGCAAATTCCACCTGAAGTTTTGGATAGAATATCCCAAGCCGAACTTGATGCAGAAGATTATGACCGTTTCAAAACGGCGGTCATAAATACTTACGAAAAATCTAAGGTTGAGCTTTATAATGATCTACTTTCCAAAAAGGTCTACAGTGGCAAACCATCTATATATCTACAGGATATGATTCGGCAGGCAGAGAAATTAAATATAGGAGAGGACTTGGTCAGAGTGCAATTTTTGAAAACTCTACCGAGTCACATTCGCACAGCCTTAGCCGCCCATTCTACTCTCACACTTCAACAGTTGGGAGATTTAGCTAATGACATCTTGTTATTAAGCCCACAAGCTCCTGCCATGGCTGTATCATCCACTGCCAACGCCATTGCCCCTGCCGCATCAAGATCAAGACCAACCACTACTTTTGGCCTGGCACCATTCCACGAAAATCAACGCCCAATGGTGTGTAGAGGTCACATTTATTATGGACCACGCTCTAAAAGCTGTAAACCATGGTGTACATGGCCAAACAAAACGGGACTAAACATCTTACCTAATTCTAGACCTCCATCAAGAGCAGCATCCCCAACTCCGTCGGAAAACTACTAGAGCAAGTTGATATTTGTGCCGTGTCAACTTCGCAGTTAACAATAGATGTACAGATTTTTGGCACCATGCACCAATTTTTACTAGATACCGGAGCCAGCATATCTAGCCTTCCATATAACATGGTCTCTAACATGACGCTGCACCCTTCAAACGTCACTTGTTCCGCAGCCAATGGCTCGCCCATAAAGTGTCATGGGGAAATTGTAGCAAATATCAGTATACCAAAATTAAGAAGAGAATTCACCTGGACGTTTATAGTAGCAGAAATTACTATGCCTATTATTGGAATGGATTTTCTTCACAATTTTGGTCTCCTAATTGACTGTGGACAAAGAGCACTGCAAGATACTTATACTACTCTTCTAGCTCCATTGAAAATAACCTCTGAGGAAGTACCATCTCTTCACGCTCAACTTCAAGGTGAAAATACAGACATAACTTCACTCCTGCAAGATTTCCCGTCCTTAATTTCACCTATAGACATCAACAATCTAGTAATTAAAGATAATGGACCAAAACACTACATAGAAACTGGTGATTCAACCCCAGTTTTTGCCAGAGCTCGCCGATTACCTGACGACAAGTTAAAGGCGGCAAAAGCTGAATTTGACATTCTTCTAAAAAGTGGAATAGTGAGGCCAAGTAAATCTGCATGGGCGTCTCCTTTACACCTCGTGCCTAAGAAAACACCTGGAACATGGAGACCTTGTGGGGATTTCAGAGCCCTTAACAGCATAACAAAACAGGATAGATATCCCATTCCACACATTCAGAGCCTATCTCAACGCCTGCATAACTCTACCATATTTTCCAAGATTGACCTTCAAAAGGCTTATCACCAAATCCCCATTAGACCAGAAGATATAGAGAAAACAGCAGTCATCACTCCGTTTGGTCTCTTCGAATTTTTATCTATGCCTTTTGGTTTAAAGAATGCGGGAGCTACATTTCAAAGAGTAATGGACTCCATCTTCAGAGACCTTCCCTTCGTGTTTACCTATTTAGACGATTGTCTCATTTTTTCTACATCCAAAACTGAACATGAAAATCATCTGAAACAAGTTTTTACACTCCTCCAAGAAAATGGTTTTAAAATCTCTTTAGAAAAATGTGAATTTAACCAATCTTCACTCAATTTTCTCGGCTACACCGTGTCTTCAGAAGGACTATGTCCTCCCAACGAAAAGAAAGAATCCATCTCAAGTTTTCCTCTACCGTGCGATTCAGCATCTCTACGAAGATACCTTGGGATGTTAGGATACTACAGAAGATTTATCCCTAATTTTGCCAAAATCGTCTTCCCATTATCTGAAAAAGCCAAGTTTCATCCCAAGGATAAATCTCTTGAATGGACTCCAGAAGAAGTGACAGCTTTTCAAGATACTAAGGAAGCTCTTCAAAATGCCCTAACACTCCCTTTCTCTTTACCTAATGTCTCACATTTACAACTCGTAACTGACAGCAGTCAGACTTCAATCGGAGCAGCATTACACCAGATGATTGATGGTCAACCTGTTCCCATTGACTTCTACAGCAAGAAGTTATCAGATCCCCAAAGAAGATATTCTGCTTTCGACAGAGAACTTTTGGCAGCATATTATGCTGTCCTTCATTTTAAACACATGTTAGAGGGAAGAGTCGTCACCCTTTGCACAGATCACAAACCTCTTGTTTCCGCTTTCTACTCCAAAAATCCTGCAAAAAGTGATCGTCAACAGCGACATCTCTCAGTACTAACAGAATATATTTCTACAGCAAATTATATCAGAGGAGCAGACAACATGGTGGCCGACACTTTTTCCCGGATTCATTCGGTATCAGTTGACGCTGTCGATTTGCCCGCAATAGCTCACCTTCAAGAAAAAGATGAAGAAATCAAGACCTATCATGATCGCCTTCATAATTATCCCCTGCAGGACAACCTCAAGATATGGTGCGATACCTCTACTTCTTTTCCCAGACCATTTCTTCCAAAGCCAGCTCGCCTTCAAATATTTAATACGTTGCATCAAATGTCCCATCCTGGTATCAAAGGTACTTTACGACTGATCAAGAAAAGATATTTTTGGCCTTGTATGGATCGTGACATTAGGCTTTTTGTACGCACTTGTGAGCAGTGCCAGCTGTCTAAAGTCCATCGTCACACCAAACCAACGGTCACTCCATTAGAAATTCCTTCTTCAAGATTCGAAACAGTTCATATAGATATAGTGGGTCCTTTTTCACCTTCAGCATTTTGTGGATCTTCTTCTCCAGTTTTTCGCTATCTACTTACCTGCATCGACCGAAACACAAAATGGGCTGAAGCCTTCCCAATTACAAACACTACAGCAAAATCTGTTGCCTATGCTTTTATGCAGTGGATATCCAGATTCGGTGTTCCTCTCTATGTGATTTCTGACAGAGGTCCTCAATTCGAAAGCGAGTTCTTCAGTGAGTTGTCACATATGATTGGTTTCCATCGTCTTCGAACAACCTCTTACCACCCACAAACAAATTCCCAGATAGAAAGGTTTCACCGATCTCTCAAGACTGCCTTGATGGCACGTAAAGAAAACTGGCTTCTGTCTTTACCCATCACTCTACTTGGTCTCAGATGCATTCCAAACGATTCCGGTTATTCCGCCTTTGAAGCAGTAACTGGAAAAACTCCACTTTGTCCTATGGACATTCTTCAATCTTCTCCTAACAACAAACAAGAAATGGATTCTTTTATGAAGAAATTTATCGCCCACATGAAAGAATTGGACTTTAGAGACCTTCCTACTTTTCACTCCTTCAACAATTCTTCATATATTCCGGAGGCACTCAAGACCTGTTCTCATGTTTTCCTAAGGACTGATAGGATCAGAAAACCCTTAGAAGCTCCCTATAGTGGTCCTTTCAAAGTCCTTCAACGAATGCCACATTGTTTCAAGATAGAACTCAGGAATGGTCAAACTACAGTAGTCTCAATTAGCCGTTTAAAACCTGCTTTTATGGAAACGGTAACGTCAACGATTCCTGATGATCCTGATGTCTCTGATGTCCCTGATGATCCTACTGTCTCTGGTGTCCCTGATGATCCCGATATCCCTGATGATCCTGATGTCCCTGATGATCCTGATGTCCCTGATGATCCTGATGTCCCTGATGACCCTGATGTCTCTGATGACCCTGATGATCCTGATGTCGCTGACGCCGCCGATGTTCCTGATGTCCCTGACGTTGCTGATGTCCTAAGGATTCCTACTGTCCCTATTCTTCCAAGTGCCCCCCTTACTAGACGAAACCCTCCCCGTAGAGTCCGCTTCAGGATAGAAGCCACTCAGTGCCCCTCTTAGTGATTACATAAAATACTAATAATAAAAGAAATAAACACTCCCTAATAGAGTCCGCTTCAGGATAGAAGCCACTCAGTGCCCCTTTTAGTGATTTTATCAAATATATAAAAAAAAAGAAATACATTTCCTAATAGAGTCCGATTCAGGATGGAATCCACTCAGTCCCTTTCTTTAAGTGTTCCCCTCAGCACCGGTTCCTCTTCATGATGTAAGTCACTCCGTGTTCTGGTGGGGAAGTAAATATATAGTGAAGTGTTTAAGTTAGTTTCCCCAAACGAAAATACTTACAGAATGAACCATAAAAGAAAAAGTAACAGAAATATCAATAAGTCTATTAAATTTAAAAATGACTTATTTTCATTATTCAGATGTTAATAATTAAAAAATTGTATATTAAAAATATTACATTTGTTATATTATATTATAAATATTATCAATATTTGATAAAAATATATATATTTTATAAAAACTTAGTTTTAAGCAATAATAATGAACTTTTAACAATAAACTCCATCTTGTGTTTATATTATGTTCAGAATGTGAAGGCAAACGCCATCTACCGACAGCTTCTGCAATGTTTCATTTTATTATATTTACAAAAATCCATTTTTAGAAAAGTTAGACCATAAAATATAATTTTTTTAAATGTATATAAAATATTATAATAAAAATAAAAATAAAAGTTATAAATTGGTCAAATGTAAATAGTAATAATATTTGTATAAAAACTTGATTATTATATATGTAACTTTTTTTATTATAACTTTGTACGACTTTTTCGTTAAAAATAAATAATCTGTTGTTTCGCTTTTGTCTTATTAGCCTTTAAAGAGATAATTCGTAGCGCTTTGCTACCACTAAGAGATAATTTGCTAATATAGAACAATAAGCTGAAATATCAGATCCGACCTACGAAGCCAGGAAGAAGAAGAAACTACAAGAAGTTGGACTCCCTCGTCTCTCTACTAGAAGTTGAACTGCCACGTCTCTCTACAAGAAGTTGGGCTACCTCGTCTCTCCCCCGGAGTTGGACTACAAGATCTCCGACTGGCCCTACTTCTCTCCCTCTCTCTGAGCCTACCAAGAGGCTTAGAAACCTCCTCAGGGTTACCAAGAACCCTTTGGACGATCTTCAAGAGGTTCTCCTGTCGGTGGATGGTGACATCTTCGCCTGACCTCCGAGATCCTCCAGTTAGTCTGCCACCTAAAAAGTAGTTTAACTACTAAAGAGATAATTTCGCAGGTAGCCGCTGAGGTTACCTGTCATAGAGATAAATACAGAGAGTATTTTATATACTCTCTGTCCCTTCCAGATTGTCCCAGAGTTGGCCAGAAGAACACCCAGCCCTCCTGTTTAGCCAACGATTTACCAACGAGCCCGTGCAGATCAGCATACCCTCTCCGACAACCTTCGACCGCCTTTGCCTTAGCCGGACTTAATCCGAACCAGTCGACGGCTTGTCCTGAAGTGGAACAGACTGACATCGCGACATACATGCTGATCATCCTCCGTCGCTATATAGTTGTCATACCAGATGATAGGATATCATATCAAGTGGTGACCATACGACCGATAACTATCTAACTAGAACTGACGACTATATATATATATATATATATATATATATATATATATATATATATATATATATATATATATATATATATATATATATATATATAGAGAGAGAGAGAGAGAGAGAGAGCTCCTAGCTCAGAAAGAGCCCTCCTAGCTTATAGATAGAGCATTCGCCTAGCAAGCGAGGGGCCCAGGTTCGATACTGGGTTGGAGCGAGAGAATGTGAGCCTATTCCTCTACTAACTTTAGCTTCTGTTCCACCAGATGTTAATGAGTACATTGGCAGTGTGTTTTGCTGCTAAAGGGAAACTTTCCGGCATCCAAGATAGCCTGGCTTCAGCCAACGGATTGGTCAGTTAGGGGCCCCGTGCTCCCAAGGACCTTTCTCGATGGGTCCTACTCGACAGGACGCAAGTCCTTCCTGGGGGCTGAAGTTTTTTATTTTTGAAGGAGATATATATATATATATATATATATATATATATATATATATATATATATATATATATATATATATATATATATATATATATATATATATATATATATATATATATATATATATATATATTGGTTCATATAAACTATTGAAACTTTTCTTTTTCATCAGTTTGTTATAAGATTATCCGACTTCAATAAGATTATATCAAATCGATATCTTTACTCTCCTCACTCAAAAATTTCCGGACAAGGGGAAAAGGATGTGAGTTCCACAAAACAATAAAACTGAATAATAAAAACTTATCGATTTATATATATATATATATATATATATATATATATATATATATATATATATATATATATATATATATATATATATATATATATATATATATATATATATATATATATATAGATATATATATATATATATATATATATGCTGGAAAAGCCAGTGGCCTACATGACATCTACCAGGGGAGAAATAAAGCAGATTGTTTTCCAAATTTCAAAGAACGACATGCTCTTAAATATAGAGTTTATAGGTGTGTAATTCAAAGGATGAGTGAGCATAGCAGCTAAGTCTGGGGTAAGAGAATTAAATAGAGAACAAACATATCAGATTGTGTGGATGTGCTAATCACATAGCTTTCTTCAAAGGAAGGGATATGCGAGTAAATAGTCCTAGTAGCTATTATTCAGTATAATATAGTATAGTATAGTATAGTATAGTATGGTATAGTATAGTATGGTATAGTATAGTATAGTATAGTATAGTATAGTATATTATAGTATAGTATAGTATAGTATGGTATAGTATAGTATGGTATAGTATAGTATAATATAGTATAGTATAGTATAGTATAGTATAGTATAGTATAAGGAGAGCAAATCAACAGCTCTGTGTCTACATATGGACTAAAGAGAGAGTCAAAGAAAGGGGGAGAGGTGATAAGACAATTGTGTGTGTGTATGTAACCCCCACAAATGCGTTTTGCGTACTCCATTCAAGGAATAACAGCACCCTTATGTACAGAGTAAGAAGAATTAATTAGTAAGAATTAATTATTCTTTCATCAAAGACCACTAGAAAAAATAGCTCGAAAGTGAACATGAAGAATAGTTAGTAGTTTGAGCTGTGTAGAAGATTGTGGTGAGAAGACTGATAAAGAAACTGAGTTTTTGAGTTATTGAAAACAACCATTTTCAATGCTACAGTTCAAGAAAGATCAGAGGTTAGTTAATTGGTGAAATACTATCCTTTTAGAGTTATATTTTTTACTATAGTAGGTGGTTGTTTTTCATAAATAAGAATAGTACTGTACCGTTAGTGAGTAGGTGGTAGGTATAGTGGTTGTTTTTCAAGTAATAAGAATAGTACTGTACGTTAGAAGTAGTGGTGGTGGTTGTTTTTCATAAGAATATTACTGTGCGTTAGAGGTAGGTGGTAGGTATAGGTGGTTGTTTTTCATAAATAAGAATAAATTGTAACGTTAGAAGTAGGTGGTGGGTAGGTGGTTGTTTTACATAATAGGAATAATACTGTACGTTAGAGTAATCTATTTAAGATAGGATAGCTTATGAAATGACTCATAAGATCATTAATAAAATGCAGAAAGAGAATGTGGAATAGAATACAACTTTGAGGAATGGAGCTGTTGATGAATTTGTTGTAGAGTAATTGAAAATGAAATCAAAGAGTCTAAGATAAATACCGGAAGGAGAAAAATTGGCAAATAAAATTAAAGCTTTATGTTAGAGTTTATCGAAAATTTTTATATGTCCACTGTTATTGCAAAAGGATAATAGGTTCATCGAAGGGCCGAAGAACAGACTCAGATTAAAGAATATCCTTTCTCGAAGGACAGACTCAGATAAGAGAATATTTTTTCTCGAAGGACAGACTCAGATCAGGGAATATCCTTTTTCGAAGGACATACTCAGATCAGAGAATATCCTTTTTCGAAGGACAGACTCAGATGAGAGTATTCTTTCTCGAAGGACAGACCCAGATAAGAGAATATCCTTTCTCGAAGGACAGACTCAGATCAGGGAATATCCTTTCTCGAAAGACAGACTCAGATCAAAGAATATCCTTTTTCGAAGGACATACTCAGATGAGAGTATTCTTTCTCGAAGGACAGACTCAGATCAGAGAATATCCTTTCTCGAAGGACATACTCAGATCATAGA
>JABUQX010064710.1:32500-37344 GCA_015478945.1 Trachelipus rathkii
GTATAAAAAACATATTAAATCAGCGATTGCTTTAACGCTAATATATATATAATCGATGCTTCTATACATCAAAATTTTGTTTTAAGTATAATATATATATATATATATCATATAATATACTATATACTATATATATATATTATTATACTCATCAGTTATTAGTATATGAAATATATATATATATATTATATATATTATACTATATAGTATAATATATATTATATATATATTATATATAGATTATTATATATATAATATATATAATATATATATATATATACAAAAAAATTATTATCTTTAATATATATATATATAGTATATATATTATATATATCATATAATATATATATATATATTATAATATATATTTACTATATAGTATATATACTATAATAATTATATAATTATAATATATATATATATACTATATATGTATATATATACTATTATTAGTAATATATATATATATATATATATATCATATATATATATAATTATTATATTAGTTATATATATATATATTATACGTTAGGGCTTCGGCCTTTTAGACCACTGCTGCGCTTCAGGTTATGATAGTTTTACAAAGTAAACACCGGATACAAGTTCTGTTGCAAATCCGCAACAAATCTTATCATAACCTGAACGAATTTTTGCCTAAACCGACCCTAATATATATATATATAGTATATATTATAAATATTATATATATATTATATATATATATATATAATATAATATATTTATTATATAATATATATATATGTAATATATTATATTATATTCTTACGTCTTCTTCGGTGGACCTTCAAAGGGTCAATGAAAATAAGTTTCTTTCGAAAATGTTCTTATTTAAGATTTTACTATCAATACAACTCCAAGGATAGGAACCAAAAGAGAATTAGAAATAAATAATATATAATATAATAATAATAATAATAATAATATATAATAAAAATAAAGTAATAATGAATAATAATAATAATAAATAGATAACAAAATACAAAATAAGGCGCGCACATAAGTATTTATAGATTGCCTACGCATACAGCCTATACATACACTCATTATATATATTATATATAGTATATATTATATATATATATATATATATATTATATATCATTTATATATAATAGTATATATAGTATATATATATATTTAATTACTATATATATATATACTATAGCTATATATAGTATATATATATATCATAGTATATATATATTATATATATATATATATATAATATAATATATATATATAATATATACTATATATACGTATATATATTACTGATATCGCTGATGAAAATTAGATGAGAGAGAGAGAGAGAGAGAGAGAGAGAGCAGAAGAGAGAGAGAGAGAGAGGACTAAGAGAGAGAAGAGAGAGAGAGACGAGAGAGAGACGAGAGAGAGAGGAGAGAAGAAGAGCAGAGATGAGAGAGAGAGAGAGAGTCGTGGCTCCGATTTTGGAATAACATTATAAAAAAAAATATTATGGTAATAAACTAATAATAAAAATGATGGTAATAGCAGAAATAAAATAAAATGATAAAATTAATAGGGAATTCTTACAGGACTACTATAGTAATAAATCATAAATTTGTCCTGCTTAGTAGAAGACTGTATATGGTAATTTCAATAGGGTTACATATTGATATCACTACTCAGTAATAATCTACAATACCAACGTGATGGACACCACAACAATTACCCTCATAGTCTCAATAATAATAAAAAAATAAGAATAATAGTAGTAGTAATAATAGAGACACGAGTGAAGAAATAATTAAATTAACGGCCATTTGTGAGTTAAGTGGATTAGTTATTAAATTCTCAAAATTATTGCCTCTAAGAATAAAAAATATGTGAGTGGTAATATAGGTTAGCGAAATTAGATATAATAATAGCCGTGTAAAATTCCTACGGAAAACAGTATTAGAGAAAACATTAAAAGTAATTCTTGTAATAGAATCCAGTATTTTTTTTTTAAATAAGAAATAATATGGAAATACTACATGTAAAAATATAGAGAATAGTTACCTAAATAGCAATGATACGCAAAATAAAATGACTTAAAATTAAAAACTATGAATCCAAAGAAATCGTGGTTCTATTGCGCGAAGAGGCACAACATAAAACTGAAATAGTTTAACCTTAAAGCCAATGGCGAACAAATTATATCCTCAACGCCATGAAACTGGGAGGTTTAAAAAGTAGGGAATCCTGAATGGTTGTTCTTATTAGAATTTTTCTCGAAGACAGAGAAGTTAGGTTTGATAACCAAAATTATCTTCTTAGTAATAGAAAAAAGAAAAAAAAGAGAAAGGTCTTAGTTCCAGCAGAGTATAATTTAAATATCATGGGAAAACGTTTTGAAAAAGCAAAGGGAAAATAATCTTCTCCAATCCGTTTTGTTAAATCTAGAGAAGAAGTAGTAGTAACATATCATTTCTCATTGATTCCAGTCACCAAAGCTTTGTTTGAGAAATTGCTTTTTTTTTGGAAAACTTTAAGTTTTTTACCATTTAAGAAAAAGCGAGAGAAAAAAAAGGAATAAGTGTTAAGATGTGTTTGGGGAGAGGGGGAAAAGATACAAATGGTACCTATAAACAGATTCATAGATTATTATTTGAACCTCTTTGAAATGTTCATAAAAGTTTTAATTTTTGCAGTTCAATTAATATATATATATCTATATATAATAATATATATATATATTATTATATTATTATATATATACTATATATATATATATATATATATAGGATATATTATATATATTATATTTATATAATTTACTTAATATATATTCATATATTACTAATATATGAGAGAGAAATTAGTTTTATAAGTTAATTTAGGACACAGTTTGTACTTTAGCTGTTAAGCATCATTTATTATATTATTTATTATTATATATTATCGTATTATTAATTATTATTATTATATTATTATTATTATTTATTATTATTTATTTTTGTTATTATTATTATTTTGCTTATAATTTAAATTTAATTTGAACCTTAGAACTTGCTGCA
The DNA here is from genome assembly GCA_015478945.1 of Trachelipus rathkii. NCBI lineage: Eukaryota > Metazoa > Arthropoda > Malacostraca > Isopoda > Trachelipodidae > Trachelipus > Trachelipus rathkii. The sequence goes on from JABUQX010064710.1 coordinate 35,542, forward strand.
GATCCTTAATACCATTTCTTGGACGTGTAAATTAAATTAGCACAGTATCTAGTAAATAAATTGTATATTTTATAACTTAATTTCGTTCTTATTTCTTTTCCCCAAAATTATACTCTATAATCATCTAATATATATATACTATATATATATATATATATATATATATTATATAATATATTATATATATATATATATTATATATATATATATATATATATATATATTATATATATTGAAATATAATATATATATATATATATATATATATATATATATAATATATATTATATATATATTAGTATATAATATAATATAGATATATAGTATATATATATATATATATATTATATATACTAGTATATAGTACTCCCAGAAGTTTGTTTAAAAGAAACAAAATAAAAACAACCAAAAAAATATACATATTTTATTTACTAGTTTAATTTAATTTACATGTCCGTGAGATTATATATATAGATATGATATATTATATACTATATGTATATATATATCGTATATATATATAATATATATATATATATATATATATATATAGGTGATAGTATTATAATATACTAATATATATAGGTATAGTATATAATATAATCCATTCTGGCTCTATTAATAACAAAATGATTGATAACTTCTTCCGTTTATATTGTATTACTATATTTTATTATAGCCAGATCCGTTAGTTTTTCCTCCCCTGTAAAATTGAGAAAGTTTTTGAGACTCTTTAAGTGGATTGCACATTGCACATGAAAGGTCGTGAGTGAGATAGGTGCTATCAGGGTTCTGGAGTCGGTTCAAAAATTTTCCGACTCCGACTCCGACTCCGACTCCGACTCCACCCTTTTCAAAATTGCCGACTCCGACTCCGACTCCGACTCCACAACCCTATGTGCTATAATCATTAACTATTTAAATGTGACCGAATAGATTAAGTTAATTTACAACATTCGTGAAATTTTTTATTAGATATCGATGTAATCATTTTACTAAGATTGGTAAGTATGGATCTGTGACTCACAAACTTGCTCACTTTGTTTGATGAATCAGCAAGAAAAGGAATTCGTGCTACATTGGTTCTTACAGTGGGCATACCTATATCTTCATTAACAGAAAGCAGAAGTTTTGTTGCAACTTTGCAACTTCCACAATGCTTGAAATTTTTAATAGATTTTTTTTAATGAAAATCTTACGAAACAAGCGTCACATTTTCAGTATGATTAAGGGCAGTTGTTGTTCCTATTGATGGAGACGGCAATGTAGTACATAATTTAAGTGTGAAAGAGAATAAAATTGAAATCATAATTAAATTAAACTTATAACCGATTCGTTCTTGATTACAGGTTTCAAAAGATTTGAAGTTTTTGAAGATAGTTCAATAACCTTGATCCATCTCAAACTCTCTCAACACCTTTTCTCTAATACTTTCTAACAATTGCTTTAAAATACCTCTCTAAATCTTAGCAATCCATCGTAACTTCCAACCAGGGTTGGCAAAAAGCCATGGACTTTTGGCTTTTTGGCTTTTTGACTATGGTTAATTGGCTATTTGACCCTTATATGAAAAATTCAAGCGTCTACACTTCCATCACCCATAGCCAAAAAGCAAAAAATCCATGGTTTTTTGGCTTTTTGGCTTTTTGGCTATGGTTAATTGGCTATTTGACCCATATAATTTTTCAGTTAAGGGTCAAATAGCCGATTAACCATAGCCAAAAATCCATGGCTTTTTGCCAACCCTGCTTCCAACCCACCTTGTTTCGTACATTCGTGTTAACATTTGCCATTTTTTCTCTG
>JABUQX010064711.1:0-44577 GCA_015478945.1 Trachelipus rathkii
GAAGCGTTCATGTTACCACCCCTTCTGAAAGGGGATAAAGCACATTAAAAGGGAATATATATATATATATATATAGTATATATATATATATATATATATATATATATATATATATATATAAAAATATATATATTTTTTTTTTGAGTACTCAGCAATTATGGGATGAGAAAACCGGGAGCTTTAAAAACTACGCTTGAAACGTTCTTTTGGGACGTGACGCCCAGTGGTTGGGGAGCATCCGGTTATTGTTAACTCTGCAACGCGTAGTCCAATGTTCGAATCCCACTGATGGAGACTTAAAATCTGTGACTCATTCATTTAATGAATATATATATATATATATATATATATATATATATATATATATATATATATATATATATATATATATATATATATATATATATATATATATATATATATATATATATATATATATATATATATAAATAAACTGAACAAATCTGGGAGCAAATGAAGGAAGCAATTGTTAGCAGTGCAAAGGAAGTATGTGGATGTGCTAAAGTAGGAAGTAAGAATGTTAACAGTGAGTGGTGGAATGAAGAGGTGATGCAAGCGGTTAAAAGTAAAAAGGAAGCGTGGTTGAATGTACTAAAAGCAAATGATGAAGTTTCAAAAGAAAGATGCTTGGAATTATATAAGGAGGAAAAAAAGAAATACTAAAAGGTGCATACGTAGGAGAAAAGAAGAGGTAAATGAACAGTTTTGAAGGAGGATGAATGGGGACTTAACAAGGGAATAGGAAGCTCTTCTAGAAGGAAGCGCGAAAGGTTAAGAATGAGAATAAGGGGAAATCTGCTTAGAATAATGAATAGGGATGGTGTTTTTGTAACTGATGAAATGGATGTGAGAGGAGTGTGGAAAGAACACTTTGAAAATCTCTTATCATCCTTCATTTATATTTTGTTTTTGTGATATATCTGATATATTTGAAATATATATTCACTAACCCTAATGACGTCCTTAAACAGGTTTTCAGAATTGGGGAGTGATGGGGGGAATTCGGGAGGTGATGAGGTTGAGAGCGGGCGTATCATGGGAGCAGTAGGTGGTGGTTTAGTGAACATAGGTGGTGATGTTGAGGAAGAGGAAATGCCTCCACCTACTCAACAGGATATGTTGAGGTTTATTAGAGAGAAGGAGGAGAAAGAAGATCAAAGCCGACGAGGTTCTCCGGTACCACGAAATTTTCCACCTCAACAAACCCAAGATCAGAAAGATCGAAAAGATCCACCACCACCAAGATTTCCTCAGCAGTTAGCAGACAGGGTAGACCCAGTGAATCCACCTCTTCAGGAGTTCCTGGCTACCATTACGCAGGAATTTAAGTTCCTGAAAGAGGAAACGGCTTTTTTGCGGGCTCAGCAACCTCCAATACTGCCGCAACAGTCGCAGCAAACAGTTGTTCTTCCTAATGTTGTTGCCACTCCTCCAGTGACGACAACAGATTTATTATCAAATGAGATGGCTCTGATGAACTTCGGTTCACCTGTGTCCCCATTGGTATCAGCACCAATGGGACAACAACAGTTCTATCCAGGAACTACGGCTCAAATGTATGGAGGTTCCCCTTATTCTGACGTTATTTACACAACGAACACGACGACTCCCATTACACAACAGACTGACGTGACCAACAGACAGTCGTATACTATACCTCCTTATTACAGTCAGGGCTTGAATGATCCCTTGACTTCCAGTATTTCATAGAGACACCTGCTTTCAGCTTCAATACAAGCTGGTATCGCACCACTTGTTGATACCAGGTCTTATGTTGTTCCTCATCTCAACCAATCTATTCAAATGCAGAGAACAGAGAACAGACAGCTTCTGCACCAAGCAGATTGATATTTTTAGAACGGCACATGTTGCTGATGTCCCAATCGATTCTATATTTAGCCGAAATCGCAAAGAACTCTACTGAAAGGTCAAAGTGGTTGAGCCTGGAAAATTCAATATAAGGTAGATCAGGATTTGCTCAAGTTATTTCGTCGACTTTGAACAATACCTGTTCATATAACTATCCAAATGCGCCTCATCAGTGGCTAAGGTTGCTTGGTAGGCAACTAGAAGGATCGTTCCTTCAACTTTATAAACTGTTACTGAAAGATGACAGGAACTACGGATCCATTAAACAAATCCTACTTCTTGGTACCAGCAAGAAGAAAACGGAAGGATGAGTATAAGCTGAAAGCTTACCACTCTGCTTACAGGACTCCAGGTGAGAGCGTTCGTATGTATGCTCTTCGTCTGGAACATCTTGCCAAGAAAGCTTATCGCGGATTAGAGATGAGAGAGCACGACTCTCTACGAACCGCTTTTCTTCTAAGTCTTCCTCCTTATGTTGAAAAACGGATATCAGATTATATAAAGCAGCAAGAGTAGAAGATAGTAATGTTCGTGTAACATGGCGAAAAATAGTTAGTCTTGCAGACTCCTACGATAGAGACTACAACAAAGGGAAGAACAGGGTTCACACTAAAATTTTGAATTTGATTTCCCTGACTTTCCCTGACTTTCCCTGACCAAATCTGCAAATTTTCCCTGACCAGCGTGTTCGTTATTTTTGGTGTATAAAATATCTATTAATTATTATTGCAGCCTATTTACTCAGTTCATACATTAAATTATTGAAAATTTACTTTAGAAATTGTTCATCATCATGGATGAATTTAAAAATTTTTTTAGTAATCAGCCTATACCTTACCCATAGCCGTCCAAAGCACTCCTTTTTTATTTTTCAAAAGAAAACGGTTTTAGTTATACAAAAAGAAAATAAATTAAAAGCTTACATTACTAGCCTAGGTGAATAGCGTCCACTGTAATCACAAAAGTTCTAAATGGGGAGATTTAGATTAACTTTTTCTTCTCAAGCATTTGAATTTTTGATTTTATAGCGGCTTCTTCTGTTAAAGCCTTCAGTTTTAACATCTTTCTCTGCTCTTCAAGTTTATTGATCTGTATGGATAATCTTCTTTTTTCAACCTTTTTATTCTCTTCTTTTTCTTTCTGTTTTGACTCTTTGAGATGTTCTTCATATCTCCTATGGGCAGCTCTTACATTTGTCAACATTTTTTGAGTGATAGGAACTTTATGAAGATTGGTAGAGAGGTTTGGCAGGGTGTGTAAAAGGAGGGGCTTGAAAGTTCTCCACTAAAATTGCTTAATTTATAGAAAACCCTCCTTCCACTGTCGCATTTCCATGCGAAAATATCAGTCATAATTTAATAATTTGCCACAATTCCGCATAACATTGATTCTCAGGTGCTATAGAAGAAAAAAAACTCATCAAGTCTCTTAGAAGGACAATCACCATCCAAAAATATTTTGAATTTCAATTCAAAGGTAGAATGAGCTTCACTGCAAAGTAGAGTGTATTGTGCTTTCTTTATTAGCAACAGAATCTGTGATTCAGTTATTGGTGTACAATGCCTCTAGCAATAAATCAAATCTTTGTTTCCCTTGTTCTGGCTGATGAAAAACTATACTAGGATCCAATGATGAGAGCCATTGGACAGGCTTGCACTTCAGAGGATATCTTTCTAATATCTTTTCTGTCATTTTGATTTGCGCCAGTCTGGAAAGAGCCCAAGTTTGTCATAAATCTAATGCAAAAGCTTATTGTTGGTTGTAGCAGGCATTTTTAGTAGACATTGTAAATCTGTGAATAAGAAATGAACCAAGGTTCAGTTTGATGTCCAACCACTGGTCGTTAAAGTTGGTTTTTTTGTTTGAAGTGGAAGTCATTTTTATAAATAAATATTAAATACCTTCAACTGCAATAAAAATCAAAAACACTGTCAAACCTCAAAAAACACTCAAAAGTATAATTCCTAAAAAGAAAAGATATAAACAGATTAAGTCATGTCATACAGTCTAAACACATCCATATACCAATCACCTTCAATTGGAAGGATGAACTTGGAACAACTTACGAACAGAATAGGAAGAATAGTAGGTAATAGGGGTGAACTAAAAATAGAAAGAAACAGGATAGAAGTAGATTTATGGGAATGTCATTCCTCGCCCATCCTTTCCATCATCCACTTATCAAATACATCTCTCATTCCACAATTATACAGTAAGGAAAGTAAATATATCAAAAATATGTAACTTGGTCTATGGATCATTCTTCATATGTTTGGAAAATTTTAAAATTTCCCTGACTTTTATGACTTCTTTTGGAATTTCCTGACTAAAGAAAGGAGCATTTTAAAACGTTTCCTGACTTTTCCCTGGACCACCTTTTTTTTTCCCTGACTCCTTCCCTGACTTTCCCTGACTTTCCAGAGTGTGAACCCTGAAGAACGTAACCGCCTCTTCTGCAACAGCATGTTGGCGGCTTTCTGATCAGCCTAAACAAGACTTGGACCAGACTATTAGAATAGATGTTATCAATCCAGGTTGGTCAGAAGTTTTGCATTCACAACATGCACAGCCACAACCTCCTAAAACAAACAATACCCGCCAACAGAATACACGTAACAATAACAATACACCACATACTTATTTCAGAAAATCAAACTCAAATCACTTACACTCCGACACGTCACAACGAGAATACTACCCGAAAACACCTCGTTTGTGATTACTGTGAGAATGTTGGGCACGTGATGGATGAATGTTATAAGTATCTTGGGATATGTTCTTATTGCAGAAAGAGGGGGCATGTAAGGTCTGAATGTAGATCCATAAGATCTCCTCCACGCACAAAACAATTAAATTCCGGTAGAGTGTGTCCATTTTGCAAGGGCCCACATGCCGGAATTAACTGTCCACAGAAGACACTACCGCGCAATGTACAAAGGACACAGAGGTCGCCTACTTATATCGGGCACAACAGATCACAACCGTCCTCTCAAAAACAGAAAAACATAAGCAACTTCCCTCAGGGGCCTTTCTACATCCTATCCCCTTCTAACCGGCCTGACTCACCAAGGCCGCAACGGAAGTTTTTAGACCCGTGCGACTGGTGCCATAAGTCACATCTGGAAGGCCAATGCATGGGTCCTTCTTCAGAAACAGTGCAAGCTGGAGCTTTAAACTGCAAGTCTCCACGGAAATGAGCCCTCCAGTGGAGAATGGTTTACAGCTCATGAACTATCATGCAAACGTCAAAGTAGATATGATAGTAAGTAGTAAGTAGTGATAGAAGTAGTGCTAGCACTTTTCCAGTAGCTGTAGACTCAGTAGTCGTTAGCAGTAGTGCTAGGAACCTTCTTCCTGACACCATAGTGACTAGTACTAGAGATAGTAATAGAGATAGTTACTCTTTCTTCTCCAGTAGTATGTAGTAGCAGTAGTAGTTGTTCCCCTACGGAACCAGTAGTATCAGTCGTAGCGAGTAGCCTTAATGTAGAAAGCTGTGATAGTGATAGGCAGGAAGAACCTTTAGCAGATATTCAGAAAAAAACACTTGTCCAGTCAGACAAATGCTTGGCTATGGCTGAGGGAGATTTGAGGACGATCCCTGTAAATCTCAGTTCAGCCAAGGTCGATCCACTGGTGATTTGTGTGGCTTTCAGTCCGGATAGTTCAGGTTTTTACGGTTGCATGGTTGATAGCGGCTCAGGCGTAAGCCTGATCAGCTCTGCTTTAGTTGCAGACATACTTCCTCATGCCGAACTTTTACCTTCTTCAGAGGAGGGCATAAGAGCAATTAGTGGATTGCAACGTCGGAACGCGGTTCCTGTGAAACATTATATCAAACTTCCACTCTTTTTTGAAAATGGTTTCTCAGTTCCGCCTACTTTATTCTTTATAGTTCCTGTACAGCTTCCTGGACAATTGCCCATTCCAGAAGTCATTGATGCCTTCTGTGACCTTTTTAAGGTTATGGTGTGCGTCTACTATAACGACAAACATCCCATTGTCTAAGGAAGTCAGTTTGTCAACAATGTTTGTTGTCATAAGTGTCTGGGTGGTATACATTACAACTATCTGATGCCTACCACTCTAGACTTTAGCACGTCCTAGCCTTTCCAGTTTTACAGTTGATAGTTTTCAGAATTTTCAAAACGTTTACTGTTATCAGATTTTCAACGTTTCTTTTCTTCAATAGGACCTGCCGATGTTCACGGAACACTTGTTCTTGTGGTGTTTCGCTCTTTTCATCATCATTTTCCCGTTTTCCTTTCTCATTCTTTCCTGGTTTCTGAGAATTCTGGGAAGGTGGTCATATGGGTTGCGGTGGGTGAAATGAGTGGAATGTGATGCGGATAATCTTCAATGGATGATGTGGATAATTAGTTGATGCAAGTGGATGAGATAGCGGATGAATAATGTGATGCAGTGGATATGCACTCATCTCATCTCTTCATTTTAAATTAGCTTCAGGAAATCATTAATAGTAGAATCTTTACATATTCATCTCCGCTTCACTGAATACCTGCCTATAAATTCTATCAGAACATGAGTTGTTATAAATATTTTTTATTATTATTATTATTTTTAATATTAAATATATAGCTTACCAATGTATATATTCCCCGATAGGTTAATCATAAATTTAATATTCTCATTTACAATACAGTTAACAGAGTTGAAAGCTTGCCTTCGTGGTATTCAACTAATATTATGATATAAGCCAACAGCTTGTACGTTCTTTTTCTATTCAACATTTTTTCAATTTGTAATACACAGACACTTATTTAATGTGCTTATTATAATTTGTAAATATGTATAATAATAAATTCAGAATTGTAAAAATAATCAATGATTAATTGTACAATATTTATATTAGATACTTTATATTGAAAGTTAAACATTTAAAATTAAAAATTACTGAAATCAGAATTAATTAAAATTAATTAATGCAGTACTTGTAAATATTAAATTCTTAAATTTAAATTTGTAGTAACGGAACAAGAAAATTGTTATTTTTTTTATAACACCCTACACAGATGCAAATAATAGAACAGATGTATTCTTCTCTTGCAGTATGAAGACTCTCTTAGCTGTCGGCGCCAGCGAGTTGGAATTACTCCGCCGCGAGAAAAAACTGCTACGAGAAGAGTTCAATATTCATGTCAAGGTGGATTATAGCTCGGGACGGACTATTCATGAATGTCCTTCCCTCATTGAAACCCTCATGACTTCAGATGTAGACTTTATCCTTATATGGGCGCTTACACCCTTGGCTTGGCAGAAAAAATCCATTACGAATGGAGATAAAACAGCTACAGTCTTCGAGCCAGCAGTAAACTTCACAGTCGAGGGTGTACCCAGTGTTATGGATAAGATTACTAAATATGCCAAAAAGAAGAATCCGAGGGTAAAAGTCTATCTCTTGATTCCCCCAGTTAAAGACATGTATGTCTTTAACCAGAAGAGGATCACAAAAGCATGGGGTCCGGCTTTTGCAGATCATCTCAAAGACGACGACACCATGTCCCCTCGGTTAATGAGAGAACACTCTATCAGATCCTTCGTCCTGTTTGAAGATTTGGCATATTTTAGGTATAAGTGGACAGATAAAACCACTCTTCGCGGTAGTGAGGTTTTTAACTATTACTACGGAACAAAACGACACAGCCCGGAGTATAAAAACACCCCTCATACCAGATACATCAAAAAGAAGCAGTTGTACCTTCAAACTCTGATGCTTTCAGATGGGTTACATGCTAACCGCTTGTTCCTAGAACAATTTCTACGGAAATACAAAAGCTTCTTCACTTCTCACTCACTTACTCGTCCACGGCCTTCTGATCGCCGTGAAGATCACTCACGAACCAACGGTCGCCCTTCTACAGTAACAAGAAGTGAAGAAAGGGGAGCAAATTATCCAATCTGAGCCATTTGAACCACCTTCGCCACCAACTTCTCGAACGCCGACCAACGGTTGGGTGCGGCTCCTTTCACTGGATTGCCTCCTTCAGCTTTTGTACCTCCACCTCAGTTGCCTCACTCCTCTACAGCTGATCTGATTCCTCGGTTGGGCAATCATCAACCTCGAGTCATCAAACCACTATCCGTCTGTTCTGTCAGTTCACATTAGTTACTACACCATTCTCAGTTGGGTGCATTCAACAACAACAAGACACTCAATTCCGGCTGGTTCTGGCTTTTGGTGTTGGAAAATATGGTTGCGGTTCTCATCAGTCTTATGACAAATCTTCAAATCCTTCAATCAAAATTTAGACGAAGAGGAACGCTTTGCTTCAGCTGTTATGGCATGCCGCGTTTCTCTCAGTGTCAGACGTTTTCTGCTTTTGGTCGTAGTTTATATATATATATATATATATATATATATATATAGTAAAGGGTTGTTATATATATATATATATATATATATATATATATATATATATAATATATATATATATATATTGTTTGGGGCCAAAAGACGCAGGCAGCGCTTGAGGCCAGATCATTCGATTTTGGTTTTCAGCTTCGTCCATATCATAAGGATGCAAGCGATTCAGTCCAAAGAATTCTGTGTCATTCATCATTCAATTCCATCTTTTTCGTGCTTACCATCACCACAGATTTTCAGCTACAAACAGTTTATGATTATAAGGAATTTGAGTGGGGGCGTAATTTTAGTGCGGGGGGATGTAGGGGTTGCTGCACAGTTCAACCCTCCCTAATATATGTGCGGAAACACCCTAATATATTTTGGTGTATTTTTTAATTATAATTATATGCACTTATAATCCTAATCAGTTACTTTCCCCCATACTTCTAATGACGTCTTTCTTTAGGCTTTTTGATATATAATTGTAGACTAGTCATTTCCAGCACATTATTTTGGTCCATTTTATTGGCCTAAAAACATTCTCCATTTTATTGGCCTAAAACAACATCATTGACTAGACTATCTCCTTTGCCGACAAAAGGATACCACATACTTGAAGAAGTAAGATTGATTTATCATTTTTATGTGGATTATAGCTTCTTTTCTTTATAGATATGTGTTGTCGCTCCATTTGTATGGCTTATTCTTCTGTCTGTCTCTTTTAGATTCTCCAGTTCCAGTTCCAGAACAGACATCGTCGTCCCCAAGACTCTTCTGAACACCCTTTCGGAGGGATAATAATCCCCTAGGGGTAAGCCATACTTCAGTATTTATTCCATTTTTGTTTTCTGGTATGGAGCAAATTTAACTATATATCATATGCCTATTGCTTATATTCTAACAGGTGCTATCATCGGGGCATTTCCCTTGCTAATTACGGGACGCCATTGTTTTGCTAATTACGGGACGCCATTGTTTTGCTAATAACGGGACGCCATTGTTTTGCTAATAACGGGCCATCATATTGCTAATTTCGGAGCAGTATCTCCTTGCTATCATCGGGGCATAGTATTGCTATCAACGGGCCTAAGCCTTTTATTGCTGTTCACGGGGCTTCGCTTTTTGCTTCTGAGCTTTTCTTCAAGCGTGTTTATCTTTTATCAAGTGCTTTTGCAGTACCACTCAGAACGAACTCGAACATCTCAATCACTTGCAGTGCAACTCCGAGAACAGCTAAATTAGTAACCCCAGATTTGTTCATGTTTGCATCCTACTTTTTTCATACACACACTAATCTTCTTGTTCCAGGTGGTAACTAACACTTACACTTACACTGGAACTCGATCATTTATCGGTTTGTAGTCTAAGTTTATCAGAGACAAACCTACGGATATCTGATATCAGAAATTAGTTTACCTCCCCATAAGTTTAATTTAATAAACGTCAATTTTAAAACGTTTGTTTTTTCCCCCATTGACGAAATTCCACTCTTCAAGGAGGATCGACATCACAGGAAATTCCTCGAGTGTTGCAGGGGAAACGATTTAGATAGTTCAGGTAATAATAATGCGGTAGTCGTTAGGAGAAAGTAGCTAACCGTTGAGCAAAGTGGTGGGGTTGATTAACCAAATAACTGACTAACCTCTTAACACTTTCATAGTAATAGATAGATAGTAGATATACTAACAGACTAATTTTTCCTTCTATCAGAATTAATCCATTAATCAATTTAACCTTGTCCCTTCTAGCTTCTGATTTTAGTCGCTGTCTTAGTTTCTGATTGCACTTTCTAAATTTATTGGGTGGTTTGGGACTCAGGCTCAGTATTAATCCGGGATTTCTTTTAGTTCGGGCGCACCAAAGATCCTTAGCTGGTTTAATTCGAGTGCACCCTCACTCTCCCCTACAGCGTGGTTGAATGTACTAAAAGCAAATGATGAAGTTTCAAAAGAAAGATGCTTGGAATTATATAAGGAGGAAAAAAAGAAATACTAAAAGGTGCATACGTAGGAGAAAAGAAGAGGTAAATGAACAGTTTTGAAGCTGAGAGGATGAATGGGGACTCTAACAAGGGGAATAGGAAGCCTTTCTTAGAAGGAAGGAAAGGTTAAGAATGAGAATGAGGAACTTGCTTAGAATAATGAATAGATGGTGTTTTTTGTAACTGATGAAATGGATGTGAGAGGAGTGAAAGAACACTGAAAATCTGCATAATATTTGGCAGTAATGAAGAGGTGATAGTGAATGTGTGTGGGTTTGATGGTGCAAGAAGGAATAGGTATTTTGGGGATGAGGTTATTAGAAAGGAGGAGGTAATGGGTAGAGTGAGAAAGTTGAAGAATGGTAAATCTGCAGGTATAGATGAAATTACCGGTCAAATGATCAAGAACGGAGGCGAGATGGTGATTGATTGGATTTGAAGTTGTGTAATAAAGCGTTTATGGAGGTATAGTTCCGAGAGGGATTGAGTGAGAGCAGTAATAGTACCCATTATATAAGGGTAAGGAAGATGAGGGAAACTGTAAAAATTATTATGGAAATTAGTTTATTGAGAGCTGTAGGGAAGATATATGCTGGTGTTTTGGTCGAAAGAGTGCCGAGTGACTGAAGGACTGATTGGTGAAGAACAAGGTGCGTTTTAGGAGTGTAGAGGATGTGTGGATCAAATCTTTACATTGGAAAAAAATCATTGAGAAAATGAGGGAGAAGAAGAATAAATTATTTAGGTTTTATGCATTTGCAACAGGCGTATGGATTAATATAGAAGCTCTATGGCAGGTGTTAGTGATATATAAAGCGGTGGAGGCTTCTGAATGGAATCAAAAGTATGTATGACGATAGTGAGGCGTGTGTAAGAATAAATGGTGTCAAAAGTGATTGGTTTAGTATTAGTGAGGCAGGGTTGTGTTGTCTCCTTGTCATTCTGCTGGCAAGTGATGGGTTAAGTGGTTACTGTGAGGTAGGTGGCAGGAAATGGTGTTAGAATGATGGAGAATGAAATGAGTGGAAGCAGCTCCTACCCATTATATGGGATGATTTGTTTTGTGTGGTGAATCTGAAGAGAGTTTGAGAGGATTGGTAGAGAGATTTGGCAGGGTGTGTAAAAGGAGGGGTTTGAAAGTAAACGTAGATAAGAGTAAGGTTATGGTTGTGAGTGAGGACAGTCCTCAGTGTGAAGTTATGTTAGATGGTGAGCAGCTGAACAAGTTTGAGTTTAAATATTTAGGGTATGTATTTTGGATGAGAAGGGGAACGGATGATGCAGAGTGTAGTAGGAAAGTTGTGAATGGTAGGAAGGTGGTTGGTGAATTAAATCGTTGGTGAATGTAAAGGGACTAAGTCTTGAGTGCTCAAAGGTCTTACATGAGGGTATGTTGGTACCTGAGTTATTGTATAGTAGCGAGACTATGGTCTGGAATAAAAAGTATAGATCTAAAGTTCAATGTGTTCAGATGGACAATCTTAGGGGCATGCTAGGTGTGAGAAGAATTGATAAAATGAGGAATGAACGTATTTGAGAGATGTGTTGTGTGAAGAAAGCTGTAAATGAGAGAATAAATGAAAGTATGAGATGGTTTGGTCACATGGAAAGGATGAATGATGTCGGGTTTTAAGAGGATGTATAGTGGCGAGTGTGTTGGGAACCGACCGCCGAGACTGAAGAAAAAGTGGATTGAGTCAGTGAACGAATGTCTGAAGGAGAGAAATATGAGTTTGGCAGAGGCGAGAATAAAGGTGCATAATAGGAGTGAATGGCTGGGTTTTGTATTGCAGTATGGTTGTGGCCCACCTGGGCCAAGGGATGAACCCTTACATTGACGATCTACCATAGTGATGGTCCGTCGCGGTCCCGTGAAGCTCGGGTGGATTTTTCTGTCTGTGACGAGTTCTCACTACGGTACAGAGGCGGCTGGGCTTTCTTTTTCGACTTTTGTCATATTCTTCTACTGTTTTTCTTTTCCGATGCATGACACGCACCTTACCCCCAGCCTTGGGGAAAAGAGTAGATAAAGATAAATATATATATATATGATATATTTATAGGAGTATATATATATATATTATTACATATATATTATATGTTATTATTATTATATATATATATATATATATATATATATATATATATATATATATTTATATATATATATATATATATTAAGAGTTATATATATATATATATATATATATATATATATTTGGTTCTTTTAAAGCAATATCAATAGATTGTATATATATATATATATATATATTATATATATATATATATATATATATATATATAAAGTATATATTATATATATATATATTATATATATATTATATATATTTTATATATATATATATATATATATATATATATATATATATATATATATATGAGTTATATATATTTATATATATATATATATTATATATAATATATATATATATATATATATATATATATATATATATATATATATATATATATATATATATATATAGAAAGGAAAGCCCTTGGATTAAAATTTTTCCATTTATTTAGTTACACAAAAACAAAAGACACATATTGATTTAAAAAAATTTATTTCTCTGAAAAATACTTTTGATAGTTTATAAGCTCTATAAAAATATAAAAATATAAGTTTATAAAATATCACATCTGAAAGATGTTCCAGCTTAGCAATGAAAGCCTCATAAATTTATATTTAAATAACTTGTAAATTTAATAATTTTTCTTAACTTAAGCTTTAGTTTCTCCTAATTGATTCATTCATTTCTCACCAACAAGGCCCTCCTACTTGTAAATATTTGCACTAGCGACTACTGTTCTAACTCAAAATATATATGATATATATATATTAATATATATATATATATATATATATATATATATATATATATATATATATATATATATATATATATATATATATATATATATAATATATATATATATATATATATATATATATATATATATATATATATATATATATATATATATATAAAGATATTTATATATATATATATATATATATATATATATATATATAGTAATCGTATATATATATTATTATATATATATATAGCATATAGTTATTATATATATATATATATATATATTATATATATATATATATATAAAATATACATATATATACCGTATATATGTATATATATATATATATAGCATATATATATATATATATATACACTCTAGTTCCATAGTATATCGCTCTTCTTATTTTATATATAAAGTATATATATATATATATATATATATATATATATAGCTTTATATAAAGGTAATACGTTTACAAGCAACGGTGTAAGAGTCGAGTTCCCCCCATCACTTTCATCTCCTGCACACCCGCCAGACAGTCATATGAACGCTTCTCTCAAGAAATTCCTGTACGCAGAGAAACTAAACGAAGATCGTAATGTAATATGAGAATATACTTAACGGCGAGTCTGTTTCCAACTTTCAAATTTTGAGGGAGTCTACTCTCGGAAAGGAAGGAAAGAGGGCACGGTTAAAATTCGTTGGCATTATCGAAGCCGGGTTATTTTAAATTCACTGTGAAATAATCTTTATTAATTTTTTATGTGAATTGTTATTAATTATGACAATATACTATTATTAATACGGTGTAATTCTCCTGTTAATTTTAAATGCAAATGGTTATTAATCCTGACAATATATAAGTAACTGAGTTAATTCTATATTATAATAGAAGAGTGTATAAGAGTACTTGATCTGGCAAGAGTCTGTTCATTATTATTTGCTATTATATCCAAATTGGATTAAAAATTTATTCTACATTGAACTGTTCATTATTTGAACCATAAATTTCACTTATGCAAAAAACTTTAATTTAATTAATATTAAGCAATAAATATAGGAAGTGACAATCATCTTTATTTTCCCTTGTGCTAGTCTTAATTAATTAGTACACACACACACATATATATATATAATATATATATATATTATATATATATATATATATATATATATATATATATATATATATATATATATATATATATATATATATATATATATATATATAAGGGAGATTTTGTGCATAGTTGTGCCATTGACGACTGAAGTAACCCGTAGTAACGATTTTGTAATTTTAAGGTTCTCATTGATCCAGTCTGGACAAAATGCTCCAGCCTGGACGATGAGTGTATTATATTATATTATGGCTGTAGTTATTATCAAAAACTTAGGAAATTATAGAGGTTATAATTAATTTTTTCTCTTTTTAGTTTGGATATATGAATTTATGTATTAATGATATTATAAACTAAAAACTTTGCTAAAGTTCAAAAAAAGTACATGATATTGTACCCAAAACATTATTCCCAAACAATTTCATAAATACTCGAAGACTTTGGAGACCTGGAAGTTAGATGTCCAGATTTTCCAGTTTCATATCGGAAAGAACCAGCAAACTATTGAGTTGAACAAACCCCTCTTGGAAATTGAAAGGGTGAGTTCAATAAAGTAATAAAGTACATGTAAAATTATATGAAATATGCTGTCATAAATGAAGATGGAGTGTGATAGTAATCCCCTTTATTATTTATTGACAGGGTTTTTATCTTTGGATTTCAATCTTCGATTTCAATTTTAATTTTGGGCAAGATTTCAGTCTCCCATTTCAGTTCCTGGTTACAATCTTTGATTTCATTCCTGTTTGAATTCAGCTCTTTTTGTTTATCCCCAAAATCTTCAGTTAAGTATGATATATTTGTCATGATTGAGTCATAATTCCTATTTCCTCCCTTAATTCATTGCACGAATGATATTTGGATTCGTTTGGTTTCCACTCTTGAATCTGATCCTGAACTTATGTACATAATCATAATATATTGGATTTTAAGTATAATTCCAATATATTTATCTAATTAAAATATATTATATAATTCAATTCATATAACTTTTATTATAGTTTTGTTGGGAGTGGATTGTGTTATCTTTATATATTCACAAACCTCCCACATGTATATATTTTGAATAAATTAAGTAAACATAAACTTTTTCTAGTGTGTCAATATCCTAGATTTTGATTTTCTATTGATTTTTGAGGCTTTATTGATATTCTTATTCTTAATCTTCAAGAACTTTATCGGATTAGTCTCCATTGATAGATAGATCCGGAAACGGTCTAGTTAAGTATACACTCTTCATTCTGGGTAAGACCAAGCAATTGTATCCCAATTCCTTATTTAAATTAAAAATAAACTCACAATCCTCATTGAATAGTCACCAAGTAAGCAGGCCAACGGAGTCCGGAGACAATCTCCCTCCGTTACGGAAAAAGCCTAACCTGCTCCGTAACACCTCTGATGGTGTAAGTTGGTTGCCTGTGCTTACTAGACATTCAAACCACATCTATCGAACATCACCTTAACACTATCTCCGTCTTATTATATCTTTTGACCCCCGAATTATTCAATATTCTTCGATCATCGACTCTACGAGAATAAGTGGAGAGAGGCACCTTCCAGTCGGGTACGAGTGTTCGGTCCCAGCGTGCTTCTCTCCGCAACATAAATAAATTAAGTGGCGCCCGAACAGGGACTCTGTTTGAGTTCCTGCGCTTGCGTGCACTAGGATTGTGACTCTCGATCACATCATCACATTTATTTTGAAAATTCATCGATTCTCTTCAGTTCTCTTCAAAGAAATCTTCTTCTTTTGTACTTACATTGGACAGATTCAAGAGTTAGTTAGGAATTACCCTCCTTCCGTTCATTTTCTTTCATTTTTAAAAAAAAAATTTAACATGTCTGAAAAAAGTCCAAACACAGGCTTGGAAACAAGCACAGCTTCTGATAGTCAAGAGGTTGTGGACTTTGATCCATCTCTTGCGGCTGTTGCTCTAGATCCACGTTTAGACCAGCGTCTGAATGATGATCAAAATAAACATCAATTCGAAATGAAGGTAGGAATGAATGTGGGAGTGAATGATGAAATTAAAGACGGGGTAGAAGTCACCAACTCTGACACACCCTTGGTTTCCAAATCTGACAAACCTTTTAATCAGTCCGAAATGGATGCCTTGCTTATTAAACTTAAAAAGCAATGGGTCCAAGAAAATAATGGTGAAATCAGTCAGGTTGAACACAGAACGATCCCCGCTCGAGGTCAAGTAATACCCTCTGACCTTGATGCTCCTAAATTGCAAATGCCTAAAAATACCACTTCTTTCTATGATCGTGAGTATAAACCTTCCTTAGTTTCCCAATTTCAACCACGATCCAAACCTTTTCCTCATAATCCACCGAGTTATGTGGAAACTTCCAAAAATCATTTTCTTCCTAATCCTAACATTATTCCTAATCCTAACCTTATTCCTAGTCCTAACCTTATTCCTAATCCTAACCTTATTCCTAATCCTAATCTTATGCCTACTCATAATTTCCTTCCTAAACCTCAACTTCTTCCTAATCCCAATCTTCGTCATGATTCTATACCCCCAGGAAATTACTTTACTCAACCTAAGTCTCTATTGAGAAATACAGACATGGGTAGAGGCACTAGAGAATCTTTGTCCCCAATAAATAGAGGAGAATCTGACTTCTCCGAGAAATATAATAGGTTGCTACAACCCCACCGAGAACCAATCCCAGTAAATCAGTATCCGGAGCACCAGATGTCTATTGACCCTCAGTCGTATTCTGGTTGTTTTCCACAAGGATTACCACAACGACAATATGAACGTCGTATTCCCGATACAAATGAACCTTCTATGTATTCAGGGCCACAAATGAAACAGAGACTTGACATGCTGGAGGAGGCCATTGTACTCCTTACACAGTTGCTCAAGAACTCTCAAAAACTTAAAGTTGTGGACCCTGGAAAATTTAAATATGAATCAGAACAAGATCTCTTAGTCTATTTGGCTGATTTTGAGGCGTACTGTAGCCTTAATTATCCAAATGCCCATCACCAATGGTTAAGACTGCTAGGACGACAGCTAGAAGGCAAATTTCTTCACATATACCGAGAAATAATAAAAGATAACCGTGAATACTTCTCTGTACGGGATAATCTTGTATGCTGGTATCGAGATGAGGAACGTAAGAAGAAAGAATATAGGATACAGAAGTATCATGCTGCTCACCGATATCCCAACGAGAGCATTAAAATGTTTGCCCTTCGGTTGGAACGCCTGGCTAGTCAAGCATATCCTAGATACGATATGAGAGATCATGATTCCCTTAGAATAGCTTTCCTTTGTAGTTTGCCTCCATATATTGAAACATTCGTCTGTCAATATATTAAAATGATGGAGTTGGACGGGTATAGTAGAGTTTCCTGGGAAAATATAGTGAACTTTGCGGATTCCTTAGATAGCGAGAATATCGTTTTCCCGAATTCCATTTCCCAAACTAATCCATGCGAGATCGACAATTCAACTTATGCCCAAAAGACCGCGATGAAAGTGAACCTAGACGAATCTTTGGAATCCGTTATCCGGATAAATGCTGCACTCCCCGGATGGACTGAGGTTTTGCACCACAACGTTGAACAACAAAAACCTAAATCCAAAAATAATCATCGGCAGGCCCCTAAGAAGAAAAGTAGTCCTCAAGAACGAAATAATGGTAGTCGATACTATCGTGACTCCACCAATAGTTACAAGAACCATGATAGTACAGTTCGTCCTGACCTTAATTCGAATTCTCGTCCTAAGCCTGATGACCGGAAAAAGGTTTTGTGTAATTACTGTGAAAAAACAGGTCACTCCATGGAGGAGTGTTACAAATATCTGGGGGTTTGCAGTTACTGCAAAAAGAAAGGTCACATCAGGGCCAATTGTCGATCTAGGAAGTCTCCTTCCCCTTCCCCTTCCCCAAATATTAGAAAAGTAGTCTGTCCCTTCTGCGGTGGTCCTCACGCTGGGATGAGGTGTTCAATTAGTGCTCCTCCCCAGTCACATAATCATGACCACGAGCCTTCTTCCCTTAGAACTGTTCCCTTTGAAAAAGTATATTCCCGGTCTTATTCCGCAAATCAAGCGACCAATCACAGGCCTCCCTCGTCGTCCATGCAAGTGGAACCATCCCTACCTGTAAGTAAAAATTTAAACCCTTGCGCTAAGGATGAGGTGCGGTATGATCCTCCTTTAAACTCCTGGTCTCCCCGGAGGAGAACCACCCTTTAATCGACTCAGTTAATGATGATGGAGACATAGAAAATTTTAAAACTTCTAAAATTATTCCCGAGAAATCTTCCGAACGACCTCCCTTAGAAATAAATAAACCCTTAGAAAATCCCTTACGGACGATGGTAGTCCATTGTACTCCTTTCAAGGAGGACCCTCTGATTGTCTCAGTCGCTTTGGTTCCCAACAGCTCTGGTTTCTATGGTTGTATGATAGACAGTGGAGCTGGAATCAGTTTAATCAGCACTGAAATCACCGAGTCGTACATGAAGAACTTGCCCTTACGACCCTCTGTAGATATAAAAGTTAATGCCATCAGTGGTCTGGTCAGAGAACATTCAGTACCTATTGACTTTTATATTGAATGTAATCTGTACTTTCCTGACAGTGATTATGTGTCCAAGCCCGTCATATTGTTAGTTGTTCCCTATGAATTTATGCCAGCTCCTCTAGTTTTAGGGGCTGTCGCTTTAAAAGAAAATGACCTTCTCCCAGACTTAACTACGCGGGAATTAGTACATAGATCTGATGATTGTATAGAATCCATCGCTAAGGATGAGAGTCTAAACATCCCCTTTTATAAATGTGTCACGATTAATTCCATTAATGTTCCCCCGTTTTCTTGTAAGATGGTGGATGTAAGTTGTCCTTCATCTGAACTCTCTTCCTTGGTAGGTTTTCAAGCCGATCCAATAGGACCTGTTATTCCAATCCCGGGTGTATTGGATTTGAGAGAATCTTGTAGGATCGCTCTTTTAAATACTTCCGATACACCTCATTATTATAGGAAGGGTACTGTGGTAGGTAGATTGTGTTCTTTAGAAGAAGAAGATAATCTTCAAATTAATACTAGGTCAGTAGATGCGAATTCAGAAATCAACGTAAACGCAAACGTATGGTCCCCCACTAAGTTGGAGGAGGAGTTTTGCTTTGCGGATATTCCAATCTCTGACCTCGAAAAGAAAAAATTAATCGACGTGTTATTAAGACATAAATCGGCTCTCAGTTTCGGTGACCACGACGTGGGAGTGGCTACTAATATCACCCACTCTATCGAGGTAGAAACTGGTCGACCTGTGAGATTACCAGTACGTCGTTTCCAGGGTCCCTTGGCTCAAGAAATAGAAAACCAATGTCATGAACTGTTGGAGCAGGATATTATTAGACCCAGTAAATCCCCTTATTCAGCTCCTGTGGTTCCTGTCCGAAAACCTGACGGTAAGTTGCGTTTATGTATAGACTACCGGAAATTAAATAGTGTTACTAAGACAGATTCATTCCCCTTACCTAACCTAATAGATATGATTTATAATATGTATGGTTAATAAATATTTTACAACTATTGATCTGGTCCGCGGTTATTATCAGGTGGCCATGGAACCCGAAAGTGTTGAAAAAACTGCTTTTTCCACTCCATTTGCCCAGTATGAATATTTAAGAATGCCCTTTGGTGTAAAAAATGGTCCAGCAACATTTCAACGTGGAATGATGTTGGCGTTAGAGGAAATTCCATGGTCCAAGGTTATGATATACTTAGATGATATTATTATCCTCAGTCAAAACATAGAGGATCATCTAGATACCTTGGATCGTGTCCTTGCTGCATTAGAGAAAAATGGGTATAAACTTAAACCCAGTAAAACCAGGCTTTGCCGTACTGAGGTGGAGTTCTTGGGTCACCCAAATATCAATGGAATGGTATACTCCCTTCCGTAAAAAGAACAAATAAGTGTTAGAATTTCCTGGCCCCACTCTGTAAACAATTACGCCAGTTTCTGGGAATGGTAAACTTTTATAGGCGACATATTCCCAATTGTTCTCAAATCAGTAAGCCTTTATCATGTCAAACTGGTGGTAGATCCATTACCTGGACGCCGGAGTGTCAGCAGGCCTTCGACCAACTTAAAAAGGCCTTAGTTAACCCCACATTGTTATGTTTCCCCGATTATAGTCCAGAGGTTTCTCCTATGGAGCTCCATGTTGATGCTTCAGACCTCGGGGCTGGTGCTTGCCTTTCCCAAATCCAAGACGGCGAACGCAAACCAATTGCTTTTATTTCTATGACCTTTAATGGGGCTCAGAGAAATTATGGAGTAATTGACAAAGAACTAACTGCTTTGCGTTGGGCTGTCAAATCCCTTAGACCTTTTCTCCGTGGTATAAAATTCATAATATATACCGACCATCTGCCACTCATCTATTTACAAAATATGAGTTTGGTTGATGGAAGGTTAGCTCGGACTATGGAAGAGCTCTATGAATATGACTTTGATATCCGTCATATATCGGGCCCTAAAAATATAGTTGCCGATGCTCTTTCCCGATCTCCCGTAAATGATAATATGGAAGAACCCGCCGAAAATACTTCTTTGGATTTCATTCCTCCTGGGTTCTTTCCGATAGAAATCAGCGGAGGAGGGGACTCATTATATAAATGTTTTTCTCTTTACTTATATGGATCGGTCGAGAGACATTTAGAGGTAAGAGATGTTCTTATCGCAGAATTACAAAAACATCCAGTAAAGTATAAGCTTCAGGGTCAGTTGGTTCAAAAAAGACTGATTATTAAAATTGCCGGGTCAATTGCCAATACCAGAAGTTATAACTGCTTTTACAGATGTTTTTAAAGTTAACGTTCATATATATTATACCCATAATAAACCCTTAATATATGGAAATAACGCTGATGGTGAACCCTGTTATTTAAAATGTTTAGCCGGGGTTCACTATAACTATCTGCTAGTCACTTCTAGTGATGAATAAACTTTATAAATTTAATAAAAGTTCTGTGTTCAACTACTGATTGAAAAAAGCTAATATAATGAGCAAAATGACTTATCTCAAACTAAGAACCAGATAAGTTTCTCTCTATCTTTCTTAATCTCTTCATATGCTTCCTTCTTAACTATTTATTTAAAACTATAAACATTTTCCTATATGGAAGTGGTCTTGGATGAATGCTTACTAGTATGTCTGATCGTCAAAAATTTCAAATTATGAGACGAATATCCCTCCTAGAGAAAATGTTCTTGCCTAAGTGATCTATTGTGTGTATGTATTCTGTGTGTATGAGTACAGACTAATTTAAAAATTTACAAGCTATATAAGAAAGTCTTGTGTGATTGCATTACCCAAAATACAATCAAAAAGCGTTTATACAGTGTATATTATACTGTATAAATAGAAATTTTTATACAAAAATATAATTATGGTATATATTCATGGAAAACCACCTGCCTCTGATAATTAATGTATTTATATCTAAAAGTAAAATAAAAGGAATAAGGAAAAAGACTTCCTCATATTGTTTTTATTTTGCAAAAATATCATAGGCCATGATTTTAAAGTTTCATAGGTAGCAGAGGTACAGGAGTTTTCAATGAATTAAGTATTATTGATGATCCTTTCTTCTTACTATGTGGAAAGGAGATCATCGTAATACGCTGCTATAAAAAGTTATTTTGACAACCCCTGAAATATATATTTGTCCAACTCTTCTAAAGTAAAATTTAAAATTCTATATTGGAATTTAGTACTTGTTTCCCTTTCTTTTTGTTTTAAATAGTTAGTCAGTTTCTCAGAGTTATAGTGGGACCGTTTTAAACATTGTGGACTATGAGAAAAGTGAGAGAGAGGAAATGAGTTAGTTTACTCTGATTCATTTCGTCTCCTGACTGATTGTTGAAATTATTACCTTAGAATAGAATATATTTGTGCATTTTTTATTTTTTATCATAAAATCCTATCATGACTCGATTACTGCCGAATATATTGTATTTTTCAGAATGGATTGGGCTGAAGCAAAAATCTCTGTCGGTTCCCAGAGTACCCGGACTAGTCAACTCCTCAGGATGCCTGTGGTTACGTCAGGAGTGTCTATTGAAGTTCTCTTGCCTACCAATGGTCTCGGCTCTAATGACCCAACTGTAAGACCATAGTCATATGGTCCCTGACAAGATGGTAAAAAAATGTAGGATCGGGGCAAAACACGGCGAATATATATAAACCTTTGAGATCTGTCGGTGGAACGTATTCCCGGGATCATGACAATACTTCTGAGTCTGAAATACAGCTATAAATATGTTCACCATCTACAAGATTTATACACCTATAATGCGCAATATATCTCCCCTTGATGATCCTGTATCCTTACCACAACAAGTACCAATGGCCGGAGAAGAGCATAGTCCGAGGGAAACGACATATTGAATCCATCATAAAAGTATTCATAAAGGCGGAGTACGTAAAGTCACCCCTCATATCCGATATTAATGATCTTAATGACCATTCTTTCGTAAACATTAAAAGGATGGATCCAAATTATATGATGTCTCTCATTTTCGATTTCATACTGGTCATGATGAATTTCCCGCAGAAACTATTCCCGAAGTTCACCCTTATGTTCAACCAGTCCCGTTATAAAATTTTTCCCATCAATTTATTTCCAATGTAAAAATTATTTTCCTTTAATGAATGTACAAGAACCTAGTGGTCCTTACATCCCTTCTCCTCAGTCAAATTATCCACTGAGTGAGCCCCAGTCTGTGCCTTTGTGTCCTCAACCTCCTTCTTGTAATTGATATTTCCCATGTATCCCTTGACTATGAGTCTGCTCTGGATTCCAGTGTTAAGGTTGTACTGCGTACAGGCTTACGCTGGATGATGGAGCAAAAAGGCTTCTGTACTATTGATGCAGGAGTTCCCCGCCGAAGAGAAAGAATCTGCTGTTCGTCCTTCGTCCCTGCCTAAGGCACAGAAATTATAAATAATTTGTAAATATATAATAACTTTTGAAAAATTTATATTGTAATTTATATTTAAGAGTCCTGGTTGTCCTTCTCCACGCTGTTCTAGGCTCTTGGCCGCCTCTTCACTCCCGTCTTTCTCTGAACGACGTGGAAAATGGAGGTGGGGGTTTAGATTTAGCGGGGGAGGATATAAGGGAGATGTTATTCGTGCATAGTTGTGCCATTGACGACTGAAGTAACCCGTAGTAACGATTTTGTAATTTTAAGGTTCTCATTGATCCAGTCTGGACAAAATGCTCCAGCCTGGACGATGAGTGTATTATATTATATTATGGCTGTAGTTATTATCAAAAACTTAGGAAATTATAGAGGTTATAATTATTTTTTCTCTTTTTAGTTTGGATATATGATTTATGTATAATGAAATATTATACAACTAAAAACTTTGCTAAAAGTTAACAAAAAAAAGTACATGATATTGTACCCAAAACATTATTCCCAAACAATTTCATAAATACTCGAAGACTTTGGAGACCTGGAAGTTAGATGTCCAGATTTTCCAGTTTCATATTGGAAAGAACCAGCAAACTATTCAGTTATTGAACAAACCCCTCTTGGAAATTGAAAGGGTGAGTTCAATAAAGTAATAAAGTACATGTAAAATTATATGAAATATGCTGTCATAAATGAAGATGGAGTGTGATAGTAATCCCCTTTATTATTTATTGACAGGGTTTTTATCTTTGGATTTCAATCTTCGATTTCAATTTTAATTTTGGGCAAGATTTCAGTCTCCCATTTCAGTTCCTGGTTACAATCTTTGATTTCATTCCTGTTTGAATTCAGCTCTTTTTGTTTATCCCCAAAATCTTCAGTTAAGTATGATATATTTGTCATAATTGAGTCATAATTCCTATTTCCTCCCCTTACTTCATTGCACGAATGATATTTGGATTCGTTTGGTTTCCACTCTTGAATCTGATCCTGAACTTATGTACATAATCATAATATATTGGATTTTAAGTATAATTCCAATATATTTATCTAATTAAAATATATTATATAATCCAATTCATATAACTTTTACTATAGTTTTGTTGGGAGTGGTTGTGTTATCTTTATATATTCACAAACCTCCCACATGTATATATTTTGAACGAATTAAGTAAACATAAATTTTTTCTAGTGTGTCAATATCCTAGATTTTGATTTTCTATTGATCTTTGAGGCTTTATTGATATTCTTATTCTTAATCTTCAAGAACTTTATCGGATTAGTCTCCATTGATAGATAGATCCGGAAACGGTCTAGTTAAGTATACACTCTTCATTCTGGGTAAGACCAAGCAATTGTATCCCAATTCCTTATTTAAATTAAAAATAAACTCACAATCCTCATTGAATAGTCACCAAGTAAGCAGGCCAACGGAGTCCGGAGACAATCTCCCTCCGTTACGGAAAAAGCCTAACCTGCTCCGTAACACCTCTGATGGTGTAAGTTGGTTGCCTGTGCTTACTAGACATTCAAACCACATCTATCGAACATCACCTTAACACTATCTCCGTCTTATTATATCTTTTGACCCCCGAATTATTCAATATTCTTCGATCATCGACTCTACGAGAATAAGTGGAGAGAGGCACCTTCCAGTCGGGTACGAGTGTTCGGTCCCAGGCGTGCTTTTCTCTCTCTGCAACATATATAATATATATATATATATAATATATAATATTATATATATATATATATATTATATATTATTATATATATATAATATATATATTATATAATAATATATATATATATGATATATATATATTATATATATATGGGTATATATATATTATATATATATATACTATATATATATATATTATATATATAATATAATAATATATATATATTATATATAATATATATATATAATATATATATATATAATATAATTATAATAATATATATATATATATATATATATTATATAATATATATATATAATCATCTAAGTGTTCAGATGGAAAATCTTAGGGGCGTGCTAGGTGAAAAGATATGATAAAATGAGGAATGAACGCATTAGGGAGTTGTGAGGTTTAAAGAAAGGTTGTAAATGAAAGAATAAACGAGATTACGCTGAGATGGTTTGATCATATGGGAAGGAAGTATGATAGTTGGTTGGTAAAGCGGTTGCATAGTGGTGATGTGCGGGGAATGGACAGCTGGGAGATAAAAAAAAAAAGTGGATTGAGTCAGAAAAGGAATGTCTGAAGGAGAGGAATGTGAGTTTGGAAGTGGCGAGAAGAAAGGTGCATAACAGGAGTGAATGCGAGAGTAGTAGGAGGGGATATTGTTCGTGTTGTCATTTTGACACAGCGTCCAGAACCCTACCTGAGGCCTTTTTGAGCCCAATTTTTTACCTTTTTTGACCTTTTTGGGCCTTGACCTTTTTGGGACTTTACCTTTTTTGGCCTTGACCTTTTTGGGGTTGACCTTTTTGGGCCCTTGACCTTTTTGGGACTTTACCTTTTTTCGACCAACCTTTTGGTCTTCCATGGGTCATTTTAACCCAAATTTTTTAAGAACCCTAATTTTTTGAGAACCCCTATTTTTTTGAAACCCTAATTTTTTAGAGAAACCTAATTTTTTGAGAACCCTAATTTTTTGGGCAACCCTAAAATTTTTAGCAACCCTTCGAAGAAGGGTTGCGCCAAACGGTTGCGTAAGCAACCGTTGTACGTACGGCGCCCCTAATTTTTTCCGTCCAATGGTCATTTTTTGCCCACGGTAATTTTTTATCCTTCCTTTAGGGCCTTAGCCCTTTTTGATGTCTTAAATCCCAGCCACCCAGCTACACACACACACACCCACACACACACACCACACAACACATGCACAACACACACACACAGGCAACACACCTGTGCCACGTGTCATGTCAACGATTTTCCCGTCATTACATCTACACTTAAACCTTCCTTAACACCTCCAAGTCCTTATCGTATTCACCTGTTTCGCGTTCTTTCGCGTCATAAATACAAAATATACTAGGCCACCGAGAAGGATACGAACCCTTACCCACGTCGTCAACTTTATGCCTTTAGTCGCCAGACCAAACCGTGAGATCTGGTAATGAGAATATTTTGAATCAGGTCAATTTAACGAGTACGTGATTCCCTATTAATAAATAATAAATATAATAATAATAATAATAATAATAATAATAATAATAATATAATATATAATTTATATATATATAATATATATTATATATATATATATATATATATATATATTATATATATATATATATATATATATTTAAGGAAACGAAAGAAAAGAGAAGAGGAGAGAGAGAAGAGAAGAGGAGGAGAGAAGAGAGAGAGAGGAGAGGCGAAAGAGAGAGAGAGAGAGAGAGAGAGAGAGAGAGAGAGAGAGAGAGGGAGAGACAGTTTCGTTTACGGCCACATTTCGAAGTAGTTACAATTTTAGATGTGTTTGAGACATTGAAAATTTTTTATTTGAATCATTTTTTAATTGAATTTTAATTATTTGAATTAATTAATTATTTTTATTTTATTTTTTGTTATAACATCTCTCATCCTGAGAATCACCACGTGAAACGAAATCTTTGAATTCGAACCGTAAAAAGCACGTGGCAGACGTCCGTGCTATTATTCTCTTTAATTAAAACAATTTAGATGTGTTTGAGACATTGAAAATTTTTTATTTGAATCATTTTTTAATTGAATTTTAATTATTTGAATTAATTAATTATTTGCGTATTTTTATTATTTTTATTTTATTTTTTGTTATAACATCTCTCATCCTGAGAATCGCCACGTGAAACGAAATCTTTGAATTCGAACCGTAAAAAGCACGTGGCAGACGGCCGTGCTATTATTCTCTCTAATTTCGAAAATTTTATTCATTTTATTTGAATTATTTTATTCATTTTTATTTGAATTATTTTAATTATTTTTATTATTTTTAATTATTTTAATTATTTGCGTAACGTAATTATTTTCATTATTTTAATTTTATTTTTGGAATTACAGCGCGTGTTGATAAGTAACACGTTTCTTTTTACTGTTCCAGTCAAGCCATAAACCAGACATGTGCGCGCGCATCTTACAAAGCGAGTCACGTAGGAGTACAGAGCAGAAGAGAGAGTTCAGCAAGAGTGAGCAGTGAGCTCAGCAGTGGACGGAGCGAGAGGGAGAGACGAGAGAGTGAGAGATTCTCGAGAGAGAAAGCAGAGAGGAAGAGGCAGTATATTATTAATATATATAATATATATATATAATAAATATATATATATATATAATATATATATATATATATATATATATATATATAACTTTGTTTGACCATGATATTTCGTTTTATTCTTGCCATACCCTATACCCAGCCTACAACTGCACCTAACCTAAACCTAACCTACCTAACCTAACCTAACCTAACTAACATAACCTAACTAGCCTAACCTGAACCACCTAACCTACACTACCTACGATCTAACCTAACCTAACCTAACCTAACCTAACCTAACCTAACCTAACCTAACCTAACCTAACCTACACCTAGCGTACACTTACACTTACATTTACACTTATACACACGAATAAACACACGACCAACCCTTTGGTCTTCCATGGGTCAATTTTAGCCCCCCCTAATTTTAGGCATACTTAAACATTTTTTATTAAAAAACATTTTCCGCGAGCCTAAAACTGTAACTCATTACAGACATCTTTCATAATACTTTTAATTTATAAATTTTTAAAAATTGCATGTAAGAAGAAAAAAACCAGAGTGCCTGATATATAAACATTTTATTTTACTACAATTGTACGAAATTTTATTAAAAACATATACTTTACAGACCTTAAAGCAGTAAATCAGTAAATCAATAGAGGTGTTACCTAACACCTAGGGGGGATTAGTATGCTTTTGTTTTACTGTTTTACTGCTTTAACTCATGTTTTACTGCTTAACTCATGTTTTACTGCTTTAGCTTATATGTGTTTAACTGCTTTAACTCACATCTTTTATTAACATTACATCCTTAAGCAGTAAATTTTCCAATAATCAATAGAAGGTGTACTACACCTAAGGGATTAGTAAATGCGTTTTGTTTTACTGCTTTACTGCTTTTAACTTTCTGTTTTACTGCTTTAACTTTCTGCTTTACGCTTTAACTCATATACATTACAATACCTTAAAGCAGTTAAATCAGTAAAGTCAAATAGAGGTGTTACCTCACGACCTAACGGGATTAGTTATGCTTTGTTTTACTGCTTTACTGCTTTATAGCTTTACGCTTTAACTGCTTTAACTTTCTGCTTTAAAACTGCTTTAACTTTCTGCTTGACTGCTTTAAACTTCTGCTTTACTGCTTTAACTTCTGCTTTACTGCTTTAACTCATATACATTAGCATACCTTAAAGCAGTAAATTCAGTAATCAATAGAGGTGTTACCAAACACCTAGGGGGAATTAGTAATCTTTTGTTTTACTGCTTTACTGCTTTAACTTTCTTCGTTTAACTGCTTTAACTTTCTGCTTTACTGCTTTAACTTTCTGCTTTGATCTGCTTTAACTTTCTGCTTTACTGCTTTAACTTTTTGCTTTACTGCTGTAACTTTCTGCTTTACTGCTTTAACTTCATATGTTTTACTGTTTTAACTCATATATTTATTACATTTGTTTTTTTATTTCGTTTTAATACTTTTTTATTTATTTTATTAATTATTTTAAATTATTTATTATTAATTTTATTATTTCTATATTTTTATTATTTATTTTAATTTTTATACTTAGTGTTTATTATTATTGCTATTGTTATTATTATTTAGAAACACACATTCACTATGACACTTATACACAATTTCAGCTTACACACACACACACACAACATTACGCAATAGTAACACACATTCACTATGAAACTTACATTTACCCATAGACACTTACATTTACACTCAACACACAGTCACAACAGAGATTTACTTACACTCACACACAGATTTACTTACACACGCAGATTTACCTACACTCACACAGATTTACTTACACTCACAGATTTACTTATACACACACACACACACACAGCACACATCACACACTTCGACTTACACATATAACGTATAATTTATTGAAACATTTTATTTTTATTTAAACACGTACTTTTATATTACTCATTCAAATATAACTAAATTATTTCAAAGTTTCTTTAAACTTCTATATAATAAATCAACCATTATCTTTGAACAAAGAATTTAATATTAACTGTTTTTATATAAAGTTTAAATAAATTTTATAACTATCAAGTTTTAAAATAACTTTTACTAAAATTTTATGAAATTTTATTAAAACTCCATATATTTACGTACCTTTAAGCACATAAATCAGTAAGGTCAGCCCCTAGCACCCTCTACACCAAGCTATGCCACGTTTTGTTTCTATTGACTTACTGCTTAACATCATCTTTAGCCATGTAATTAGAGTATAAAAAAGAACAAAATAATTCTTCTCTGCTAACATACATGTATTTTATTAAAATCTTTCTAAGTTCTTATTTAAAAATAACAATTATTCACTTACATTTATATTATTCACTCGATGTTAACTAAAAGATATTTCAAAGTTTTTTAAATAATTCGGGTTTTCGTTTATTATTATTATTAATTAATAATATGACACTTGACAATCCCATCACGAGAAATACACAACAAGCCCGCACTCCTTAATAGATAGGAAACTGAGCCTCTCTCTGTAAAATGTGTTGGTAGGATAATCCTTTTTGTATCCGGGCGATTTAAGCCTAATTCCAGGATCAAAATATATTTCAACTGACCTTTCTGTAAAATGTGTTGCAATAACTACTTTATGGGCCTAAATTTAGGCCTAAATTTAGGATAAGCCTTTTTGTAGACGGTCCTAATTTAATCCTAATACCAGGTCAAAAGGTAATTCTCCAGTATAGACAAGAATCATTGTTATTATTATTTTTAATATAATATTTTTCAAACGAAACATGCCCTGGATCGAAAGATCCTTTAAGCAGGTAAGAAAGAAATGTTTTCCTTACTTGTGTTTGGTCGGAGTAGTTTTCCCCCTAGCTCATAAGCTAACCACCAGGGCGCAGCATGAGCCCCACCCGCAAACGCAGCCAACCCCGCACCCGCCGGTGCGTGCCGCCGCGCGTGCGCCCGCGGGCGCAAAGCGTCCGCGTTCGCGCAGGCCGGGTGCGCACCGCAGGCGCAATAATTTCCGCGTTTCCCGCACGCAGCGTGCCGCTCACAGGCGCTTATTATTTAGATGCACACATACGCCACATCACGCACCATACAACAACACATCACACACACACACACACACACCCACATCCACACGCACTTACACATATATACGTATAATTTATTAAAACATTTAATTTTTATTTTTTATTAATACTTAGTTTATTTACTTCATGCTATTGTTACTTATTATCTAGAACACAACACACACACTTACGCATATAAGTATAATTTATTAAACATTTTATTCTTTATTTTATTATTATACTTAGTGTTATTTTCTTCATGCCTATTTTTTTATTATTAGAAACAACATACACACTTACACTTACCCATAGACACTTGCAATTTTGATGCCTCAACCTTGATGCCTCAGCTTTTGATGCCTCAACTTTAATGCCGCAGCTTTTGATGCCTCAACTTTTGGATGCCTCAATTTTGTAGCCTCAACTTTGATGGCCCAGCTTTTGATGCTTCAACTTTGATGTCCTCCCCCTCCCCCCTCACGCTTTTGTTGCCTCCCGTTGATTCCTTAACTTTAATAACTTAGCTTTGGTACCTCAGCTTTGGTGGCTCATCTTTGATGACTCATCTTTGATGGCGTCATCTTTGATACCCTCTATTTGTTTTATAATATATGTATATTTTTTACTAAAAATAAATATTTATTTGTATTACTCTTTCATTAACATTTTTATTGGGTTGCCAATTATTAATTTAAAACGTAACATGACTGTAAAGTCATAGAATGTGTAATGTATAAAGGTAATAAAGATAAAAAACTGTAGGTGTCCTCATAGCGCAGTGTATTAAGCGCATGTACTTCAGGTGTTATTGTATGATGAAGGTATGAAACCTTAACATACAGAGGTTCACGTTACCAATAGGGATGGGGAGTTCTCTGGTAATTAGTACTTAAAGGACCGGAAACCCGGGTTACTCCGGTTGACATACGCTCACATCCACGTTCGGGCTATGAAGACACCTTTTATTTCGGGCTGCGGATTCGAACCACCGGTTCAGGCGGGCGGGAACGCGGAAATATTGCGCCTGCGGGCGCACGCGGCGGGCGGGAACGCGGAAATATTGCGCCTGCGGGCCACGCGGCGGGCGGGACGCGGCGGACGCGCCCCAGCGGGTGCGGGGTTGGCTGCCTTTGCGTGTGGGGTTCATGCTGAGCCCTGGTGGTTAGCTTATGACTTATGAAAACTACTCCGACCAAACACAAGTAAGGAAAACATTTCCTTCTTACATGCTTAAAGGATCTTACCGATCAGCATGTTTCAAGTTTTTGAAAAATATTTATAAAAATAATAATAACAATGATTCGTGTCTATACTGGAATTACCTTTGACCTGGTTTAGATAAATTAGAACCGTCTACAAAAAGGCCTTATCCTAAATTTAGGCTCTAAATTTAGGCCTATCGTAGTTATTGCACCACACAAATTTTACAGAAAAAGGTCAGTTTGAAAATATAGTTTGACCTGGAATTAGCTTAAATCGCCCCGGAATACAAAAAGGATTATCCTACATTTAGACATTTAACAGAGAGAGGTCAGTTTTCGTATCTGTAAGGAGTGCGGGTGGTTGTGTTTTCTCGTGCAACCTTCTACTATATAAATAATAATAATCAATAAAGAAACCCGAATAAAGAATAACTTGAAATATTTTAGTTAATCATAGAATTTAATATATAAATGTAAGTAAATAATTGTTATTTTTAAATAAGAACTTAAAAAGATTTTAATAAAATACATGTTATGCTAGCAGAGAAGAACTTATTTTGTTCTTTTTATACTTATTACATGGCTAAAGATGATGTAAAGCAGTAAGTCATTAGAACAAAACGTGGCATAGCCTGGTGTAGAGGGGTGCTAGGGTCTGACCTTACTGATTTATTCTTAAGGTACGTAAAAATATTTGGTAAATAAAATTTTATAAAATTTTAGTAAAATTATTTAAAAAACTTGATAGTATAATAAGAATTTAATAAACAAAAAGTATTAACAGTTAACAATAAATTCTTTGTTCAAAGATAATGATTGAATTTTATTATAGAATTTTAAGAAACTATTGAAATATATTTTAGTTATAATTTGAAATGAGTAATATAAATGCTACGTTTTAATTAAAACATATAAATTTTAATAATTATACGTTTATATGTTAAGTGAGAGTGTGTGTGTGTGTGTTGTGTGCTGTGTGTGTGTGTAAGTAGATCTGTGTGTGTAAGTAAATATGTGTGTGAGTGTAAGGTAATTCTGCGTGTGTAAGTAAATCTGGGTGCAAGTGTAAGTAAATCTGTGTGTTAGTGTGTGTGTGAGTGTAAATGTAAGTGTCTATGGGTAATGTAATGTCATAGTAAATGTGTGTATAAGTGTCATAGTGAATGTGTGCTGTGTGGTGTGTCATAGTGACATGTGTGTATAAGTGCTCATAGTGAATTTGTTCTAAATTATGATAATCACAATAGCATGAGTAAATAAACTAAGTATAAACATATAAATAAATAATAAAAATAATAGAAATAATAAAATAATAAAAAAATAAATAAAATAATAATAAAATAAATAAAAGTAATTAAAACGAAATAAAAAAACATAATGTTAATAAATATATAGTTAAAACAGTAAAACATAATGAGTTAAAGCAGTAAAGCAGAAAGTTAAAGCAGTAAAGCAGAAAGTTAAAACAGTAAAGCAGAAAGTTAAAGCAGTAAACCAGAAAGTTAAAGCAGTACAGCAGAAAGTTAAAGCAGTAAAGCAGTAAAACAAAAGCATACTAATCCCCTAGGTGTTAGGTAACACCTCTATTGATTTACTGATTTACTGCTTTAAGGTATGTAATGGTATATGTGATTAAAAGCAGTAAAGCAAAAAGTTAAAGCAGTAAAGCATATGATTTAAAGCAGTAAAGCAGAAAGTTAAAGCATAAAGCAGAAAGTTAAAAAGCAGTAAACAGAAAGTTAAACAGTAAAGCAGTAACAAAGCTATACTAATCCTTAAGGTGTTAGGTAACAACCTCTATATGATTTACTGATTTACTGCTTTAAGGTATGTAATGTTATTAGGAAGTTAAAGCAGTAAAGCAGAAAGTTAAAGCAGTAAAGAAGAGAAAGTTAAGGCAGTAAAGCAGTAAAACTAAACGCATACTATCCTTAGGTGTTAGGTAAACACCCTCTATTGATTTACTGATTTACTGCCTTTGGGGGTGTGTAATGTTAATAAATATGTGGAAGTTAAAGGCAGTAAAAACATATAAGCTAAAAGCAGTAAAACATGAACGTTTAAAGCAGTAAAACATGAGTTTAAGGCAGTAAAACAGTAAACAAAAGCATACTATCCCCCCTAGGTTTATGAATCATTGATTTACTGATTTACTGCTTTAAGGTCTGTAAAGTAAATGTTTTTAATAAAATTTCGTACAATTTAGTAAAATAAAATGTTTAAATACAGGCACTCTGGTTTTTTTTTTCTTCTTAATACAATTTTTTTAAAAAATTTATAAATTAAAAAGTATAAAGTAAAAAGTCTGTAATGAGTTACAGTTTTTAGGTTCGCGAAATGTTTTTAATAAAATGTTTAAGTCCTAAAATTAGGGTGGGCAAAATTGACCCATGGAAGACAAAGGGTTTCGTGTGTTTATTCGTGTGTATTAAAGTGTAAATGTAAAAAGTGTAAGTGAACGCTAGGTGTAGGTTAAGGTTAAGGTTGTTAGGTTAGGATAGTTTAGGTTTAGTTTAGTTAGTTAGGTTAGAAAGTTAGGTTAGGTTAGTAGTAGGTTTAGGTTCAGTTAGGCTAGTTAGTTATGTAGGTTAGTAGCGTTAGGTTAGGTCAGGTTAGGTTAGGTTAGTGTCAGTTGTAGCTGGACCCATGGTATATGGCAAGGCCAAGGCCGAAATATCATGGTAAAAGGTGGTTAATGATATATATATATATATATATATATATATTAATATATATATATTATATATATATTATATATATTATATATATATACTCCTCTCTCTCTCTCTCTTCTCTCTCTCTCTCTCTCTCTCTCGCTTTGTAGATGCGCGCGCACATGTCTGGTTTATGGCTTGACTGGAACAGTAAAAAGAAACGTGTTACTTATCAACACGCGCTGTAATTCCAAAAATAAAAATTAAAATAATGAAAATAATTACGTTACATAAAATAATTAAAATATATTAAAAATAATAAATAATTAAAAATAATTCAAATAAAAATGAATAAAAATAATTCAAATAAAAGATAACAATTTTCGCAAATTAGCGAGATATAGCAAACGGCCGTCTGCCACGTGCTTTTTACGGTTCGAATTCAAAGATTTCGTTTCACGTGGCGATTCTCAGGATGAGAGATGTTATAACAAAAAATAAAATAAAAATAATAAAAATACGCAAATAATTAATTAATTCAAATAATTAAAATTCAATTAAAAAATGATTCAAATAAAAAATTTTCAATGTCTCAAACACATCTAAATTGTTTTAATTAAAGAGAATAATAGCACGGACGTCTGCCACGTGCTTTTTACGGTTCGAATTCAAAGATTTCGTTTCACGTGGTGATTCTCAGGATGAGAGATGTTATAACAAAAAATAAAATAAAAAATAATTAATAATTCAAATAATTAAAATTCAAATAAAAAAAAAAAAATCTAATTAAAGAAATTTCAGTGTCTCAAACACATCTAAAATTGTATCTACTTCGAAATGTGGCCGTAAACGAAACTCTCTCTCTCTCTCTCTCTCTCTCTCTCTCTCTCTCTCTCTCTCTCTCTCTCTCTCTCTCTCTCTCTCTCTCTCTCTCTTTCTTTTGTTTCTATATATATATATATATATATATATATATATAATATATATATAATATAATTTTATATTATATATTATATATATATATAATATATAATATATTATATATATAAAATATTAAAAAAATTTAATAGAAAATTTTTAGATAAATATAGTATAAATTAAGAATCCTTCTTATGTTATTATTAACATTATTATTATTATTAATTATTATTATTTATTCTTATTATTATATTATTTTATATAGGGAATTCACGTACTCGTTAACATTGACCCTGATTTCAAAATATCTTCATTACCAGATCTCACGTGTTGTCCTGGCGACTAAAGGCATAAATGTTGACCGCGTGGGTAAGGGTTCGTATCCCTTCGGTGGCTATCATATTTTGATTTATGAACGGAAAGAACGCGAAACGGTGAAGAGCATAAGAACTTGAGGTTAAGGAGTTTCAGTGTAGATGTAAATTGACGTGTGGAAAATTCGTGGCATGACCACGTGGCACAGTGGTGTTGTGGTGTGTGCTGTTGTGTGTGTGTGTGTTGTGTGTGTGTAGCTGGGTGGCTGGGATTAAGACATCAAAAAAGGGCTAAGCCCCTAAAGACACATCAAAAATTACCGTGGGCAAAAAATGACCGCCAGGACAAAATTAGGCGCCGTACGTACAACGTTGCTACGCAACCGTTTGGCGCACCCTTTCTTCGAAAAAAATTAGGTTGCCAAAAAAATTAGGGTTCTCAAAAAATTAGGGTTCTCTAAAAAATTAGGGTTCTCAAAAAATTAGGGTTCTCAAAAAATAGGGTTCTCAAAAAATACCGTGGGCCAAAATGACCCATGGAAGACCAAGGGTTGGTCGAAAAAGGTAAAGTCCCAAAAAGGTCAAGCGCCCAAAAAGGTCAAGCCCCAAAAGGTCAAGGCCCAAAAGGTCAAGGCCCAAAAAAGTCAAGGGCCCCAAAAAGGTCAAGGCCCAAAAAGGTCAAGCCCAAAAAGGTAAAAAATTGGGCTAAAAAAGGTCAGGTAGGTTCCTGGACGCTGTGGTCAAAAATGACCAACATCGAACAATATCACCCT
Source organism: Trachelipus rathkii (assembly GCA_015478945.1). Classification (NCBI taxonomy): domain Eukaryota; kingdom Metazoa; phylum Arthropoda; class Malacostraca; order Isopoda; family Trachelipodidae; genus Trachelipus; species Trachelipus rathkii. Next base: position 36,356 of record JABUQX010064711.1, read on the forward strand.
CCTTACTACTGGCTGAGGTTTGGTGGGGGGTATGTTTGTGACCATTTGCCCAGGGATGACTCTCATTAAGACGAGATAACACAGTTGGGGGTCCTTCTCTTCAAGTGAAGCCTCAGGGTGAATTTTTTTTATGCAACATTTTCTACTGAGGCTATACGGGGAAGGTAATTCGACTTTCCGTCATTGTTCTAACTATTTTCTTTCCAGTGTATGCTATGTACCTTAAGCCAATCTGGGATAGAGGAAGATATAATAATAAAAATAATAAAATAATAATAATAATAATAATAATAAATAATAATAATATAATAATAATAATATATAGATATATTATATAATATATATATATATATATACTAATATAATATATATATATATAATATATATATATATATTATATATATATAAATATTATATATATATATATATATTATTATTATATTATATATATATATATATATATATATATATATATATATAATATATATATATATATAATATATAATATATATATATATATATATATATATATATAATCACCACAGCAGAGGCGTGAACAGATGCTGAAGGATGAATATAAACATCACCGTAAATGGTAGGTCCATCAGAAGAATTAGCAGAAAGCCTTTCAGGATGATCATTACGATAAAGTTGAAGGTAATGACGATTAGCGTAAATTACAGAGCCAGCAGTTTTAATCTGAGACCACCAGCTGTAATATAAAATTTATTTTAAGCTATGTATGCATTGTTTATTTCTTCATATATGACACAAGAATAAAAAAATTATGAAAAGAACTATAATTTTGTTTCTTATGTAAAGTTATGTAATTTATATAAAAAAAAAGATGTAATTTATTAAAAAAGAGAAAAATTAAAAACCAAGTTTTTCCTAACAACTAAAAACAACTCCACTTAGGAATTAATATTGGACAAAGTCTGATAAAAACTAAATAGAAGGCTGCTTTACATTCATAAGCAGGGTTTCATATCAACAATACTAACTGTTTCAAACCCTATATATATCATAATACAATAATCAATATACAGTGTAATATTTAATTACAGTTTATATAGTATATATATTATATATTATATATATATATAATATTAATATATATAATATATAAAATATAATAAATTATATATATATATATTATATATATATATAGATATGTGTGTTTAAAATATGCAATTAACACCAATTTATTATTTAGATCTTAAATAAAGAACATAAGTGGGAAGGTAAATGAATTACTGCCTTCTCCGGGATTGAACCACCGCATGTTGCGAAATGAGGACAATATGTTTGATGCTTTACGACTGAGCCACCCCCACCCAAAAAAGTTGAGTTAAGAACAGTTTTAAAGCAATCGAGTTCCCTTCAAGGCGACATCACCAGGTGTCAGCTGTCCTATCCCTCGTTCTTATAATATTAGGTGTTAAGGATATTGCATAATGCGCAATTTTTATTTAGATGTAAATAAAGAACATAATGGGAAGGTAAAGAATTACTGCTTTCTCCAGGATTGAACCACCGCATATTGCGAATGAGGGCAATATGCTCGATGCTTTACGACTGAGTCATCCCCCCAATCCCAAAAAAGTTGAGTTCAAGAACAGTTTTAAAAAGCAAATCGAGTTCCCTCAAAGGCGACATTACAGGTGCCGGCCTGTCCTACTCCTTCGTTCTTAATAATATTTAGGTGTTTAAATAACATCTAAATAATAAATTGCGATATGCAATATTAACACTAATATTATTAAGAACGAGGGATGGACAGGCTGGACACCTGGATGTCACTAATAATTATATAATATACTAATATAATATATATATATATAGATATATATATTATATATAATATATATTATATATATAAATATATATATATAATATAATTAATAATATATGAATTTATATCATGTGAGAAATCCCTGACATCAGGTTGTAAAACGCAGCTCAGAACACAATGTTTTATTTCTTGCTTAGTAAGAACTGAACACTGTTCTAAAAAATATAAAAATATAACAAAACTATAAATATATAAAAGTACAAATACTAAATCCTAAAAAGTAAACATAATAATTATACATTGGTTGCATTGAAAATTAGTTATTCCTGTTAATAAGTGTGTCAATCAATAAAAATTATCAATTATTTTTTGGACTTTTATTTATTTTTGTCCCTTTTTAGCTTTTTGTTTGAAAACTCATAGATGTTACTTTATTATATACAAATTTTACCACAATCACACCAACTATATTAATACCTTTAAAAAACCTATACCTTCTAAATTTCTGATGTTTTGGATTTCAGAATGGCTGAGATTAGGGGGGTTGGCTTATATTACTCAATTTGTGGGGCTGCTGATCAATAAGTTGCTTGAAGATGGTTCTATTAGCTGAAAATTCCTTTTTGTTTCTTCTGGTTGAATTTTAGCTTGCATAGGTTTCTTGTGTCCTCAGGTTTCTTCTATCCGCTCTTTATTCTTTATTTTATAGTAAATCATAATTTATCTTTTGCCACATTCCCACCTTAATAGTTTCTTTCTTTGTGAAAATTAATAAGTCCTTGACTGAAGAGAATTTACTAAGTGTTCCTTCCTTTTGGCCTTTAATGTTTGAAATTGAAGTTCAATGCTGTATTTGCTTTTATTTTCTTTGTTTACTTTAGCAAAGTTGACAGTTTTGTGTTCAACAGGCCTCTGTGCGTTTCTGCAATGGCTTATATTGCTTGCAGATCTTCTAATTATCAGGTTTTTCTTATTATTGGGCTTTCTTTAGCTTTTATTCTAGATGCAAGCCCTTAATCTTGCCCCACCTTGTATTCTGCATTTGTCATCAATTTTTCTGTGTTTGCAATCAATTTTTGCTTTTTCTACCTTTCTAATATTTTGGGCGTATTTTTTTTGTAACCATAGTTGAATGCTCACATAGACACATTAGTAATGAATTTTCTGTATTCCTTATATTAATTTTTGTTTCCTTTTTCTTATATTTTGAATGGAAAAATATAACATATTCCTCCTTTTGCTAAGAATATTAAATTTTCTTGTTACCTAGCTCCTAAGTTTATAATTCTGTTGTCTCTGTTATAATCCTGCGACTTTTCTCTCAGCAATATCAATTTTGTTATTGGTCTTTTCAAAATGTTGATTTAAGTATTTCTCTGTCCTTTATTTATTTTCAACATCTACTATTCTCACTCCTTTGAGCTTCATGCTTTGTAAACTTTAACTATTTTTTCCCTAAACCACATATTTCTGGTTGTTGAAATCATCTATTAAAAGAACCAAATCCCCTTCTTTGTGTGATTCTTTTCTGCTAACCATTTACTTCTTTTTGCAATAAAGGAACATATTCTTTGATCCATCTTTTCCCAAAAAAATCAGCAAGATACTGAACTTGTTTCCATCTTTTATATAAGTAGCAATCTTGTCCTGAAATAATCTGGAGGAAAAGTTATCATTGCCTTTACAGAGTATTAGATGATTGGTGCTTCAAAGCTTCTAAGCTTTCTAAATCATTTGAAAATTCTGTTATTGGTTTTTTATAATGAATTCTATCTCTCAGAACAAAGTGTTCAAGTTATCATCTTTCAACCTTATTGGCTGTTCTAAGAGTGGATTGTAATATATTTCTCACAGTTCTAATATGTCTCTCAAAACTGACCCTCCTTTAAATGAGAACTATGAGGGTAAATCCACTTGTTTTCTTTTGGCTCAAAGTGTTATTTACTTGCTTATTTAATTTCCATAATTTTAACTTGTCCTTTTCTTAATTCTTTGTTGTACTTTCCCACGAAAGTTCAATCATTTCTTATTCGATAAGTTTCAACCATTGCCGTCTACGACTATAAATCTTCCCTTAGGCACTTGATAAAAGCATCATATAAAAATATAACACTCTCTAATGTAATAGCTCTGCTACTTAAACATGAGAATATTAATCCATATCTTTTTCTCTTACTTTCCTTCTTCCCCTTACTACAAGAAAAGGGCCAAAGGCATTCTATACCAATACTTGTAAATGGTGGTACATCACATTTTAATCTATCTTTCGGCAAATCTCCCATCAACTGCTGAGTTGGCCTTGTATGGAGCTTTCTGCATATAATGCAATCTTTTAGGATCTTCTTAATACTTCTACTTGCTCCAATGATATAGTACTTTTCTCTTAAAGCATTTAAAACTGTTTGTTTTCCTAAATGTCCATTAATTCTATGGTAATGTCTCATTATTAGCATTGTAACATGACTATTTGGCAAGATAATTGGATGTTTAAAATCATATGATACATCATTCAGATTTTTATTCCTACCACCTACTCTTAATATTCCATTACCATCTATAAATGGTAGGAATTTTGCCAAAATGTGCCTCTTTGGTAAGGCTTCTTTCTTTTTTTATTTTGTATGATATCATGAAAAGTTCTTTATTTTGTAGCCATTATTTGTAAATACGCTTTTCTGCATCTTTAAATGTCCTGTGATTGGTCATAGCACCTTATGTCCAGGTTTTATGCGAAATTTGTTCCTTTAAACAGTCTAAAATCGCATGGCTATGCGGTACTTCGTTTTTAATTTCATGCCAATCTGACACAGAATTTATGACGCTTGTCTGTTGAACTCTTCTTGTGAGTTGTAGGCATTGTACTTTATTTACATATTTATTATCTCTATTACTTTACAAGGCCCTAATTTTAATTTTCTTTAAATTTGCCTGCAGGCCAAAGAGCTTTGTCTTGATACAAAAATTCTGGACCAGTGCTCTATAGTTTATTGTTCAAAAACTCATTAACAGATATCCCTTTACTTGCTATATATCTGCAATATTTAGCTTGCCTGGTACATAGATTCTCATTGGCGTTATATCTGTTTGGATCTAATATAATAAGCTCTATTATGGACAACATCTTTTAATACCCTTTGTTGATTTCATTTTTGTATATTGTTAAAAACAATTTCACTATCTGTCCAAAAATACTCTTTGTTTATGTTCATATCTAATTCAAATCTTTTAAAATTTTGTGTATGTTAACTGCTAATTTTGCTGCGCACTCAATTTCTATCTGGAATAGTAACATCAAATTGTTTATTTAATGGTATCCAAAATCTTGTTGTGATAGACCCACTGAAGCAACTATCTTTTCATCATTACATTCCAATGAACCCTATATATTGCTATCGCTGCATATGCATTTTTGAGAACCATCTGGAAACTGCTACACTTTTATAATTAACAAGTGGATTATATGGCCTAGGAACGAAATCATTACAGCCATATTAAAACGCGATCATCCAGCTAGCCATTTATGTAAACTTTGTCTATTATATCTAAGAGTGGAATTTCCATCATCCCAGTTATACTTTTCTATCGCATAAATTTAAATATCTTTTTTGGCTTACTAGTAGTTACTGGACTGAATAAATACCGACAGTGGATCAGTATAGTGGAAAAAATGGCCAAGCTGAGTATTAACTTCTTTTTGTCCAATTCTTTTATTTTGTAGTATCTACCCTAATGCTAGCTCATTAAATCTTTTTCTGGGTCCCAACTTAATCCTAATACCTTTTGTGAAGGTAATTCATCTAAGGATAAGTTTATTTCTTTAAAATCTTTACTTAAGTCTAAAATCAATTTTTCTAAAAATTTCTTTTGAAGATTATGGAGCTAATTGTGGCGAGATTAAAAACCACTAATATTGTAAACATTTCTTTAGGCTTCTTTAAACTGCTACAAACCTCATTGTCTGATTTCAACAAGCTTTAACAATCATCAACATAGAATTTTAAGTATTGTGATCTTTGGGCTAAATTACCTGAATTTTTTCCTGCTCAATTACATGTGTAAGTTTGCTTCAATAGACAGGTAATGCAATTGAAGTGAGCTGCACCTACTACAAATATATGGAACTTTATACCCTGTAATTCTTCTGGATGTTTTTTACATCAAAGTTACTATTGGGAAGCCCATAAGAGCCCTGATAATTCTATTATCTTGTCAGTACCCGAATATTTGATAAACATTCTCTCTATATCTGGTATGAGAAGCATATGTTCTCTTTTCTGAACCTTAAAAGGATGCCTTTGTAGATTGGAAATATAGTCAGGGCCCTGTGAGTAAACTATTATTTAAAGAAATTCCATTGTACTGTAAGGCTGAATTGAATACTATTCGTCATGTTTTTCTTTTGTGGATGATCTACGACTATGGTTTTAAATAGAATCTGTCATTGTTTAATAATTTCATGTTTCTCAACTTTTTCTGCAAAATTAAAGTTTAACATTCATTCTATTATCACAATAGGTAACAAAAGTATTCTTTATCCTTCAAAAATTATTTTTTTAATATACAATTTTTAATAAAGCTTGATTTTTTGTTATTAGGAATGCTGATTTTTCTTTTTAAAGTGTAAACCACTTGAAATTTACCTGTATTTGTTCTTTGTAATGTATTTCAACCTTATATTCCACTTTGTCTTCCACACTGTCACAGACTTGTTCAAGGATTCTTCAAGAAAAACTCTCTTAAAGCATATTTTTCAAATAAGTTATCATTTTCTTCTTGTATTTGTGTTTTATGACATCTTAAACTCATGAATGCTGGTATACCATCTGGTGTTGAACCTTGTAATGCCCATCCAAATGAATACTTAACTGCAAAGGGATAGTTATAATGGCCTTCCACTACTTCAATGGGTTTTAACAATTTACTTTGATTCATTCCTATTAATAATCCAATTTTTGATTCTATGAAGTTGAAGCAACTATGATCTTAATATTTCAACACTTTATATCTTTGATAGATGGACTCTCTTCCATTTTAAAAGGCCATTTTTCTTTACAATATATATTATTTATGGTTTCAGATTTCCTCATCTCAATATCATAAATTTCTAGATTATTTAAAATGTATGTTTTTATCTTATTTGCCCATACATAGTAGTAATATCTATATCTTTCTGAGGTTTCATATATGACATACCTAGTTCTGCAGCTAAATTTAAGTCCATAAAACATGCTGAAGAATATGTATCTAGACCCATGTATGTCTTAATCACTTTATCTTTACCTTTAAGCTTTATTTTAACTGGTACTGCAGGGTAAAATAGCTTTTTATTACTTACTTTTGTCTGAAAGTTTGCTTCATTACTTCCTGATTCTTTTGATTCTACCTTTTTCTTTTATCCTCTAAATTCACAGTGAGTGCTGCTGGTGAGGGGTTTGAGCCATCTGCTTCTTTGTAAAACTGGTACTACTTTTTCTCTATCAGAAATGTTAATAATTTGCTATTTACATTTTTCACACATTTCCTGGTCCTTTTACAATTACTACTGAAGAATGATTTGATCTGAGACACTTAAAAGCATAAATTATTTGTGTAATCTTTGTTAATTCATCTTGGCTTTTGTTTTTCTAGAATTTTGCATTTAAGTAACTATGATTATCCCTTTTACAAAAATTGCAAAACTGCGATTTATTATTATTCTACTACTAATAAAATTATACCTATTTTTATTGTCATTATTAATGTTCTCTTAATCTTATTTCATATTTATTAATTATTTATTATGTAATTTATATATTATTATTATTAACAATTTTTATTGTTATTTCTATGGTCATTTTTATTTTCTTTATTCTAATAAAGTGACTTTACCTTTTTTTCACTTTTGTAATTTTGTTATGCTTTGGTTTGTTACTGCCAAGTTCTCCAAATAAAGGGGTATTCATGATCCTTGCTTCTTTTTCAAACAAATTCTTGTAAATGTACTAAATTTCACCTTTATTTCGTTCATAACATAACCTATCGAAACTTTAATTCCTCCACTTATCACCCTGCTTGAGCGGAAGTTTTTTAACTATTCTAATAAATATGCACCATGGAATTCAATTCAGATTTCAATGGATAATAACTTTTCCATTGGCCATTAGTGATAGAGTCTAAAAACCAAGACAGAAATCTCCCATAGCTTCCATCTTCATCTTGATTCATTCCAAGCTCCTTCTACGCTGTTTTCAAATATGTATTTGCAATAAACTTGTTCATTTCCATACTGTTTTTCTCGAGTTTTTAAACTTGCCTTTATAAATTAATCATTTTCATCCAAAGCATACTAACTCAATTAACTATTTTTTCTGCTTTAAACCTTCTGGTATCACTTAATTAAAATAAAACGCTTATTCATCTCATTCTCTAACAATTTTCCTTCTATCAT